>MU269983.1:1085447-1107947 GCA_021432705.1 Caranx ignobilis | reverse complement strand
CACTTATTCTTGTTTGACCTGAATGGTAGTGTGTGTGTGTGTGTGTGTGTGTGTGTGTGTGTGTGTGAATCAGCTCTTGTACATACAGGAACGTTATAATGTTATAACAGAAACTTTCAGGGACTTTTGACTCATTTGATGAAGAATTCACTCAGACCCTCGTGATCAGGACAAAACCTCAGATTTAATGTCACGTCACTGGACGTTTCATAATATAATAGTTCACAATTAACTGCAGCAGCTCAGGTCATCTGGTCTGATCTGGTCTGATCTGGTCTGATCTGGTCTGGTCTGGTCTGGTCCTGGTCTGGTCTGGTCTGGTCTGGTCTGTAGGAGACACTGCCTAATAGTGTTCAGGCTCACACTAGTACTACTACTGATACTACTGCCACTGTTAGTAGTACAGCTGCTGGTGCTGCGTTCACAGGCTGTTGGAAACAGGAGGACAATCACGTGAGTCATGAGGCGACTCTGGTCTCTGGCTCTGACCCAACGTCCATCACATGACCTCACAAGACTGCAGCTCATTACAGTGGGAGTTTACACAGTGGGAGGTCTGGTGTCAGGCTGCACTGCTGAGCCAGTGCACTGTTCACACACACACACACACACACACACACACACATATTTATATTTACACTGTAAATATATTTACTGTGTCAACAGTTAATAAATCAGTGAACTGTCTCAGAACTACATGAACAAATATCCTGTTGACCTTTGACCTACTGACACAACTCAGTTCAGCTCAAAGGAAACTGTTGATGGTTGCTCCTTACAACAATATGTGAAACACTTTGGGCCCTGAACGCATCGTCATGTTCAGACCTCCGAGCTGCTGCGTGAACGACCTTCTGATAAACACAACTTAGATCATCATCAGCCAGGTGAATTTACCTGGTGCACGTGAACTTTTTATGACACCAACTTACACAGAAACACACTTTCACTTCTAACTGTCTGTGGTCTTTTAACACACACACACACACACACACACACACACACACCACACATTCATGGTAAATCCTACAGACTGAAGCTTGGCGTGTCTCCCTCCCTGTCACATTCACCGCGCCCGTGTGTGACATCAGCTGCGGCCTCAGGAAACCCCTCATGTCCAGTGTCTTTACATCTGTAGAGTGAAGTCACTCCTCACGACGAGGATCATCACGTCTTTACCTTTCCACCAGTCACAACACTTATATTACTGTGTGTTTGTAAACAAACAGAGACAAAACAAATGAGGAGCATCACATCACTCCTGTGTGTGTGTGTGTGTGTGTGTGTGTGTGTGTGTGTCTGACCTTTGTTGTTGAAGCGGAACAGGTTGACGAAGGAGCTGTACGCGGAGCGCAGCGGCGGTTCATCCTGCTCAGGGGTCAGTGGTTTGAAGTGGGTCAGGTGGGAGGGGCTTGTGGGCGAGATGACAGGCGGCTCCACGCTCCAGTCCGTAGAGGAGGAGGACGAGGACTTGTCGTCAGCAGCCATGTTGCTGCTACTCCTGCTGCGGCGGCAGACAGCGACAAAGTACAGCTCAGATCCACTGTCATCAGCATCATGTCAGGTTCAGGTTCTGTTGTGTGTGTGTGTTTGTGTGTGTGTTTGTGTGTGTGTTTGTGTTGTTTGTGTTGTGTGTGTTTGTTGTGTTTGTTTTGTTTGTGACAGGTTCAGGTTAAAATAATCAGGTTCCCTCAGAAATTCTACCTTCACGTTACCTTTACAGTTAGAAACTGTGTGAAGGTGCAGTGTGGAGCAGGGACGTTCACTGACAAAGCCTTACACCACACTACACTGGACCCAGTCCCGGCTCACACCGGTCCACCAGGGCCCCCCTGCAGTCCATCACCCCCCAGGGTCAGCAGGTAGACTCATGAGCACGACTGTGGCACAGCCCACAGGACACTGGAGCACCAGAGAGAGGGTGTGAACCCAGATCAGTGAGGCCACACACTAACCACTGCTCCGCCGTGTCACCTGCTTCTGCAAACACCTGAGTCGATGTAATCACTGAACTGGACCAATGACTAAACAGAAGCGTGGCGACGTCAGTCAGGAACGTGTGTTATCATCCAGAAACACTAAACTATGACCAGTGACATGTCTGACACGTCTTATCTGCACAATAAACATCACCTGCACTGTCACTGTGATGCTAATGTAGCTACATATCAACACAAACACACCGCCAGGTCGCAGCTAATCAAACGTTTCCATGGCAACATTATAAAGTGAAGTTTGTAATGGCCTCCAACCTAGAGACACAACACTGGTCTGTTCATGACACGGTGCCAACAAAGTACCGACGACAGCTCACTGCCACCTGCTGAGCGGCCTGTATGATGCAAACAACAACAACAACAACAACAACAACAACAACAATAACAACAGCAACAGCTTGATCTGCTCCTCTCATCTGATCAGCTCTGATCAGATCATCTGATCTGACATCTGACGAAGTGAAACTCTCCACATCTTATTCTGTCATTTCGGTTTTCAACAACAGGAAACAGACGAAGAATGAAAAAATAAAGTTAGAACGTGTTGTTTGTTTCTCACACACACACACACACACACACACACACACACACACACACACATATATATAGACACCGTATCTGAATTCTAATCCGGAACCGATTACAGAGGAAGTCGTGAAATGACCAGGTTATTGATTAAGTTCGACACCCGGAGCTTCACCACGGTTAGTCTGATCGATATTCACTAACCGTGTGGGTGTCGGACTGTCCCTGACCCCCCCGCTGGACTCACCCTTTGAAGAAAGCCACAGACTTGGAGTTAGCTGTGCATGCCATGTCGGATCATGTGCGAGTGCAGAAAAGCAGAAGCGGCAGCATCACATTCTTCACAGTCATGTGATCACAACAGGCCGCAGCGTGACTCCTGCGTCCGGACCGTGTGACGGCTCAGCTCCGAGCCCCGCACCGAGCCCCGCACCGTGCACGGGTCAATGTTCACCACCATCACCTGCATGGTGGTGAACATTGACCGTTCCGGTCCCAACACCTCCGACAGGTGGAGGTGGAGCTCTCCGATCAGCCAGTTAAAGGAAAGTTGAAGTTTAAACTAAGTGACAGTTTTGACTGACTGATCGATTATCAGCGCCGATACTTGTCATGGTGATCAGACCGTGTTGGACACCTCGGCTGGAGGCTCGGTCCCGCTGGAACCAGCGCAGTTCAGTCACATACAGACTGAAGCTCACTGCACACCGCTGGTCTCGACCCCACACAACCATTAGCTCGTTAGCTCATTTAATGACACGTTGAACCATCGACTTTATGTCGCGTAGCTTTGAAGAAATAACTGTTACATTGGCAGCAACGACGTGAAACGTAAATGGAGTCCCTCTATATGGGTTAGCTAACGTTAGCCTACTAGCTTAACCATCCGGCTAATACAGTAGTATAGCTGAATTAGTCGAGCTAGCTACCGTTAGCCTCCTATGCTAACTAGCCGGTTGAGTGCAACAGACTCGTTTGTTTTAACTCCTGACGTATAAAGATGGCAGAAGTGTCGTGACAGCAGAAGAAACGTGAATTACCGGTTCACGGTGTGAGGGGGACATCACTGTAAACCGAGCCCCGACTGTGTAGAGATGAATAACACAGCTGAGAACAGCCGACTCCCAGCTGCAGGCAGACCTGGCGAATCGACAGCCGAACAGAACCCGACTGCTGGGAGCAGGAGAGGCGGCAGAGCCCAGAATCATCGATCACTGGAGTCTCCTCTGTACCTCTGAGCTGTACCTCTGAGCTCAGTGTTATCATTAGGTTCCTTTGTGGGAAGCGTTTTACAGATGAAATCTGTGAAAGACAAATCTACCTCTCACCAACTCAACCAGGAGGGTGTCATTACCACCACACTGTCTGGATACTGCTCACTGATACAACCATAACTCTGATCAACCAATAGTAATAATTGTCTCATTAAACCAATGAAAAACAAATGATTTTGTATTATATTTGTGTGAAACCATGGTCATGAAGCTGGACCCCTGGACCCACCATACCTGTCTGTTCCTCAGGGTGTGTTCAGGCCTGGCTCGTTTGGAGCGTTAGTTCCGAAACAATGAGTGTTTAACCATGAACATCCATTCGTTTGGGCAGATGTGAACACAGCAGTCACACTCAGGTGTGGGATAAAACGAGCGAGGCGAGGTCGCCATGAAGAGGTGATGTCAGCTCGCTTCCATTCGAGCCCTGGCGCGGTTTGTTTGACTCAGCAATTGACAGAACTGACTCAAAAAACCACACTAGCCAACCAGGCTGCTGATGTTCCATGGTTTTTGTTTTTCCTGGTTAACCTCCTTGATTTTCTGACCAATGAGAGAACAGCTGGTTACAACGTTGGACCACTTGGGACTGTTACCATGTGACCGCAAACGACCCAGAAGTAAAATGCAACAATTGTATAATTTAGGCCCCTGAATGGGAACAAAGCAAACGAGCCACATGTCAGAAAACACCCTCAGATCACTTCCTGTGTGCTCAACGTGTGGTCCTGTATCTGACACTATTGAATCCATTTGATCAGTTTTCTTCAGTGAATCTGGTCTCTATTGACACCTCGACTCCTGAGACGCCTGAACATCCCACCACAGGCCGGTGAACCCCCCCACAAACCCTGTCACGAGCCCCCAGAATCCCCCCACACCAGGTTCAAGGGTCACCTTGTCTCGCAGCCACACTGCATTGCCATATAAAGACAAAAGCTTTCATTCCTCTTTCTGTTTCTGTGTTGTCACTTCCTTCCTCGTAGATTTGAATACGTGAGTCGTCGCCCTGCTGTCGGTGCAGCTCAGCAGCCACTCTGAGGAAGAGAGAGACAGACGGGCAAAGAGTCGACGAGCAGTCCTCCACACCAAGACAGCACCACCAGGTAAGAACACGAGTCCAGATGTTGTCCGATCTATCCAGGTGTTCCCTGAAGGCATCACAGTGGCACGAGGCACCTGAGACAAACTCTGATTTGTTCTATTCTTGTTTGTGTGAAAGAGGAAAAGAAGCAAAGACGAAGAGCAGAGGGGTGTGTTACTGCGCCTGAAACCCGCCGTGTCATGAACTGTTGCACAAACTTACACTTTAACAATTTAAACCACAAGCTGCAGCTCATGAATCATCGTGCCTCTTAAACCGACACATGACATAGAAACCTGCTTTAATTGTGTTGAAAATAGTGAAACATGTATAAATGAGAAGAAGAGCAGTTAGAGGCAGAGTGAGGCCTGCAGGGGAGCAGAGGAGGAAGAAGTTAAACCACTGCAGCGAGCTGAAACGGAAGTTTGTGGTTAGTGTTGTTTCAACTGCAAAAAGAAAAAATCCCTGTAAGGCAGCAAGAGGATGAAGACGAGCTCAGAGAGCTGAACGTCCTCATGGTGGGGGGGTGGGGGACGTGGAGCTGCTGTAGATCACATTCAACAGCAGCACGTGTGATTCATGCAGATGAAGCGCTGCACATGCAAATATACAGATGCTCAGAGACGAAGCCTCTGCTGCCAAGGCCGAGGTCATGTGACCTGGACTCGAGTCATGAATCCGGTGACTTGATGCAGGACAAACGAGTCACCGTTGACGTGTGAGTTTAACTTCATGACTTTATCTTGTCCCAAAGTCTGAGAAGACCCTCTGCACTATGTCCCACAGTGTCAGGAGCCGCCACTGTTAACGACGAGTTTAAGACTTAAAACACAAAGTTCAGGACTGGATCTGATTTGAGACTCGTTGGTTCAGACTCAGCACCTCAAAGACAAGAGTTGAGATGTGAAAAGGACGTCCCTGACCGGTCCAACATCCAGATGTTGAGTCCAGTGTCATCAGTCTTCATCCTGTCTTTTATTGTGTGGAGCTAACAGAAGCTAAAGGAGCTCAGTGCTAACGACACTCGAGCAGACAGATCTAACAGCAGCCAACATCAGCACCACTCCCATCATCCTCTGCTCACACTGACTCCGCCCTCACTGAGGGAACAGTTTGCTGTTCAGTGTTTTTTGTGGTTTATTTCCACACAAATAGAAACAGTTAGTCCGAGCTGGATTCAGTCCATCAGGTCGTTTCACTACGGCTGCTCTTCCAACAGAAAACATCCTGTTCGCCTGTTTCTCTCTGCAAAGTTTCAAGAGTCAAACTCTTTGATTTGAATTTCCTTTTGAGGATTTTCAGGAAGTCGGCTGAAAATTTGTTCCACATTTGGTTGGAAACATGACTGTTGTTTGGTGGAGCAGCCTGAGCAGCTGCAGCTGACATTTAGTTCCATTATCACTTCATCTTCTCTCAGTGTAAAATAACGTTCACACAAAGTGAGAAACAACAACTAAAAAAAACAGAACAAAGCAACAAAACAAAATTCAGTAGCAGTAACTTCCAATTCCACTTTTATAATATCAAAGACAGAAGCTGCAGCAGAAACTAGCAAATAGAGGCTGAAATAGAAACGAGCAGAAACTGAGAAGAAGCTGAACGTGGAGCAGTGACTCATTCAGCTGCACAGTTTCATTTCTGCTACTGAGCCGAAGTTGCTTCAACACGACAACAGAAACAGTCGGAGACGACGACGTCCAAGAGTCAGAGAGTCGACACTAAAACTAAAACACAGAATCAACTCAACAAGAATCAGGTGAAGTGAATTTACTGGAATCTTTCAGACAGTCGTGTAGAGACGGGCGAACGTGCTTCACAGGGAGGAAGTGGCTGATGGAGGTTTTACCCAGAGTTCATTGTGGTCTCAGTGAGACTGTGGTCTAAACTTAATAAAGCTGATATTTCACAAAATCTAACATCATTTATTCATCAGCATCTGGACTAATACATTCATCATGTTAAAATCACCACGGTGCCTGTGATGCTACAGTGACCCAGCTGATTACATCAGATTAGACAGACTTTATTGTCCCCTGTAATCTGTCTTCAGCCTCTCCGAGACAACAATGTGCAGAACAGATCATATCACTTCACAACATGAGCAGCAGGAACTGCAGCCTAATTAATCTGCAACAGTTCAACAGTGCAACAGGTATTTTAAACTACATGTGTACTGCCCCCGGAGCAGGAAGCTGAACGGCTCATCTTGAAGCTGATGTCAGTGTTTGTGGTTTGAAACGTCCTCCGCGGGTCTGTCTTAACACCGTGTGTGTACCAAATAAGGTCGTGTTAAGGCGCCATCAGTCACGGTGAATCATATCAAACATCTGTGCGTCATGTGATCAGTTCCTGCTTCACTCAGACTGAAAAATCTTCTGACGTGTTGAGTTTAAATCAGGTAAAAAAGGAAAATTAATGAAACTAAACCAGTGATTAACAGATGAAATGAACTGGTTCACAGAGTTAAAGGTTGATTTCCTGCTTTTCCTATTGGTTCTTTGATTTGCAGCTGTTCATTCATGTCGTCATCGTGTTCATTCAGCTGCTCTCTTCAGTACGTTCATTACAAGCTACGTAAAAATTAATAAACTACTTTTTTTCTGTTCAAACATCAGACAGAAACAGAAACAGTAAACCTCCTGTGTGTTATTTGTATTGAAGCACTACACTGACAGGTGCAGCCTCCCTCGCTACACCTGTCAGTCAGTCAGCTGCAGGTTACCTGTGCAGGTGCTCAGATCTTAGAGACATACTAATGACAGACAGAGGAACAGGAAGTGAAGCAGAAACAGGAAGTGGTGCAGAGGTTCCTCCTTCTCTACACCACCAACCCCAAGTCACCTCTGTGTCTGTGTCCAACGTCTCATGTTGTTTTGTTGTTCAGGTTCCAACATGGCCACCACCGCTCAGATCCCCGCAGACGAGCTGGAGGAGCTCAGAGAAGCTTTTGCAAAGATTGGTGAGAGAACAAAGAGTTGAACTGGTTACTGCTGCTGAACACAGAACTACAGCTCTGTCTCCCCGTCCATGACCTCTGACCTCTGACCCCTCTCTCCTCCAGACGTGGACAACAATGGCTTCATCAGCAAAGATGAGCTGAACGAGCTCTTCAGAGCCGCCAACCTGCCGCTGCCCGGGTACAGGATCAGAGAGATCATCCAGGAGCTGACCAAGACCAGCGACCAGCTCACCTTTGATGAATTCACTGAGGTGAGGTCACCGGTCAAAGGTCACATGGTGTGAACACACACATGGACCAGAGAGTGAAAATGTTTCTTCAAATAAACAGAAAATGAGAGTGTGCAGATTAAAGTTTGATCAGAAAGGTTGATTTCATATCAGCTGCACCTGTTCACCAAGCTCCACTGATCAAACATCAGAGAGACACAGGAAGTGGTGGGAGGGGTTACAAAAGAAAAGTCACAGACCTCTGACCTCTGACCTGTGACTCTGCGTCTGCTGCAGATCGTCCGGGGCCTGAAGAGCACCGAGGTGGCCAAGACCTTCAGGAAGGCCATCAACAAGAAGGAGGGAATCTGCAACGTGGCTGGAACCTCAGAGCAGTCGGGCACCCAGCACTCTTACTCAGGTCGGTGAACGCACCAGCTGATAAAGTCACTGATTATTGATTATTGACAACAGATCATTGGAGTGTGTATTAGCTGAGGACATGTTGTCTCTGTGTCCACAGAGGAGGAGAAGGTGGCCTTTGTGAACTGGATCAATAAAGCTCTGGAAAAGGACGGAGACTGTAAACACGTCCTGCCCATGGACCCAAACACCAACGACCTGTTCACCGCCATGGGAGACGGCATCATCCTCTGGTAACTTCACTACCAGCTGATCAGCTGATAAAGGATCAATGATTTGGGTCAATCAGACTCTGAGGGGTCACGTAGAACTGATCCAGTTCCTGTGGTGTGTGTGTTCTCCTCTGTGACCCGGTTCTGTCTCCATCAGTAAGATGATCAACCTGTCCGTCCCCGACACCATCGACGAGAGGACCATCAACAAGAAGAAGCTCACACCCTTCACCATCCAGGTGAGGAAGAGGAGCACACCTCAGTGTGTGTGTGTGTGTGTGTGTGTGTGTGTGTGTGTGTCTGACGCTGTGTGTGCTCTGGGCTCTGACAGGAGAACCTGAACCTGGCTCTGAACTCGGCCTCAGCCATCGGCTGCCACGTGGTCAACATAGGGGCTGAGGACCTGAAGGAGGGCCGGCAGCACCTGGTCCTGGGTCTGCTGTGGCAGGTCATCAAGATTGGACTGTTGGCTGACATCGAGCTGAGCCGCAACGAAGGTGTGTGTGTGTTTCTAACATGGTGTCCAGCCTTATTCACGTCCATGGAGCAGTGAGACATTAGGAACACCTCTCAGTATCAGTGGGCAGGTCATCCACCAACCAGAAGGTGGTTTGACCCCAGTCCACATGTCACAGTGTTGATGGGCAAGTTCCTGAACCAGACTGTGAATGTGTGTGTGTGTGTGTTTGTGTGTGTGTGTGCAGCCTTGATCGCTCTGCTGCGTGACGGAGAGAGTCTGGAGGACCTGATGAAACTGTCTCCTGAGGAGCTGCTGGTGCGCTGGGCCAACTATCACCTGGAGCAGGCCGGCTGCCCCAAGATCAACAACTTCAGCTCCGACATCAAGGTGAACACACACACACACACACACACACACACACACACACACACATAAAAGACAGATGAATCGTCCCATTAATCTGTGTGTCAGATGTTATCTGTGTCTGGTCTGTGCTAATGTTTCCTGCGGTCTGTGTTGGTCTCAGGACTCGAGGGCCTACTACAACCTCCTGAACCAGGTGGCCCCCAAAGGAGACGAAGAGGGAATCCCCCCCATTGCCATCGACATGTCAGGACTCAGGGTGAGAGTCTGAGTCCAGAAGTACGGTGTAAATGAAGGCTTTACTCAGTTATATAACAGGAAACAGTGCTCTGTTAAAGACTAGTCTGGACATTTAGAGGACTGACCTGAGGACAGATGGTGGTTCCTCAGTGTGTTGACGTTGTCCTCGTCCTCATCCCTGCAGGAGAAGGAGGACCTGAAGCGAGCCGAGTGCATGCTGGACCAGGCCGAGCGGCTCGGCTGCCGACAGTTCGTCATGCCGGCTGACGTGGTGCGAGGAAACCCCAAACTGAACCTGGCCTTCGTCGCCAACCTGTTCAACAAGTACCCGGCACTGAAGAAGCCCGAGAACCAGGACATCGACTGGAGCTCCATCGAAGGTGAGTCCAGGACATGGGTCTGGGTCTGAACCCGACCTCTGGACCTCAGGACTCTGAAAACCTTGTGTTTTTACCTGCAGGTGAGACCAGGGAAGAGAGGACCTTCAGGAACTGGATGAACTCACTGGGAGTCAACCCCGGGTCAACCACCTCTACGTGTAAGAACATCCTGCCATCGCTCATCAGCTTCATCAGCTTCATCATCAGCTTCATCAGCTTCATCACCATCATCAGCTTCATCAACGTCTAACCTAATGTGTGTGTGTGTGTGTGTGTGTTCTCCAGAGACATCGATGACGCCATGGTGATCTTCCAGTTGTACGAGAAGATCAAGGTTCCAGTTGACTGGGACCGAGTCAACAAACCCCCCTACCCCAAACTGGGCAGCAACATGAAGAAGGTAGGAGGGGGTGTGTGTGTGTGTGTGTGTGTGTGTGTGTGCCCAAGTCTACACCCACACTGGCTACAGTCAGATTGTTGTAGTTGTTCCACCTCTGTGCTCCTCTGGGTTCCAGCTGGAGAACTGTAACTACGCTGTGGAGCTGGGCAAGAAGGAGGCCAAGTTCTCCCTGGTCGGCATCGCTGGTCAGGACCTGAATGCAGGGAATCGAACCCTCACCCTGGCTCTGCTGTGGCAGCTGATGAGACGGTAACAACATGTCCCCCCCCCCCACCTTCTTACTGTTGTATTACAGTAAGAAACAATCATTAGTGGTGGTGGACGTCAGCGTTTTGCTAGACGGCTCCTCGGCAGAGCAGCAGCGTCCTCCCCCTCCAGACTAGGTGCTGACTCCTCCTCCCCCCCTCAGGTACACCCTGAACATCCTGGAGGACCTGGGCGATGGGCAGAAGGTGACTGACGACACTATTGTGACGTGGGTCAACGACACACTCTCACAGGCGGGAAAACCAACCATCTCCAGCTTCAAGGTAGAAGGCAGAGCCTAAAGGTCACAGAGGTCACCAGGACCGGTGTGTTTAATACAAGAAGTGACTCTGTGTGTGTGTGTGTGTGTGTGTAGGACGGGTCCATCAGCAACAGCATGCCCGTCCTGGACCTGATCGATGCCATCCAGCCTGGATCGATCAGATACGACCTGGTGAAGGCCGAGGACCTGACGGATGAGGAGAAGCTCAACAACGCAAAGTAGGAGCTGAGTCTAGTATTGATTACAGCTACATCTACTGGGGGGGCATTCAGTGATGGGGGGGGGGGGGGCACTCCATATACAATATACGTGATGACATCAGTTTCCTGTCAACAATCAACAAGCTGATTCTGATAAACACGTGTTTATCAGGAAGAATCACACACCTGAACATCCTACCTGCCCGAGCTCTTCCCACCGTTACCGTCGCGTCACAACGCGCGGCTCTTGTCGCCTAGCAACCATATCAATTGTAACAGTTTTAGTGCACCTGGTTTTAATGGTTCAGCCGTTACCTTTGACCTCAGCCGGAACACGGCACTCTCAGTCAGAGGCGTCCCTGTTGTTTTCATTACCGGCGCGCAGTGAACCTCGGGACATGTAGGAGCGGGAGGAGCCATCATGGCGGTGAAAGGAGCCTCCGCAAGGGGCCGGTCTGGTCGGTCCTGTCCGGGTTTACAGCGGCTGCTGGTTGTCTTGTCTGCTTGAACACATCCAGTGGGACAGTAACGGCGGTGGGAGGTGGACTGAGTCCTGCGGCCGCTGCCGGTGGTGGGGGCTGAACTGGTCTTCAGAGCGGCTCACACCTGTGTCCTTGTGTTTACAGGTACGCCATCTCCATGGCCAGGAAGATCGGCGCCCGGGTCTACGCTCTGCCCGAGGACCTGGTGGAGGTCAAGCCCAAGATGGTGATGACGGTGTTCGCCTGCCTGATGGCGCGCGGCATGAAGAGAGTGTAAGGACCACGGTTAAGACCAGGACCCAGTATCCACGACCCGGACCAGCCAGACCCTGCAGACCGGACACCGGAAGTGAACAAGGCAGAAATAATCAACTGCTGCAGCTAAAGCTCAGGATGAACTCAGCTGATTGTTTCTTTCTTCAAAAACACGTGTTAATTACTGATAAAGTCGTTAATCACACTGCAGACCTGTGACCTGTGACCTCTGTGACCCGCAGCCGCTTCATCAATAACAATGCATATGTCTCTGTATATTTGTAACTCCTGCTCAGTTTCCAGCTCAGTACAAACATTTACAATCAGAAAAACACAACAATAAACTTTTGTATTAAAACTGGGTCATGATTTGTTGAAGTTATTCCAAACACTGACTTCCTGTCTGCTGGTGAACTGGAGGAACAGGTCGGCTTCAGAGAAACTCAGGTTTTACTTTCCTCATGTTCAGACTGAAGCTACAGCAGCTGGTTAGATTAGCTTAGCATTAGCATAAAGACCTGAAACATGGAGGAAAGACCAGCTGAGCTCTGTGCAACGGAAACAAACTCCCTCTGCCAACAGTCCAGCTTCCTGTCACTGCAGCTCATCTACGTCTGCGCTCTTTTAAACTACATTAAAGTGTGTCGGCCGTGTCTCAGCCAAAGATCATTTATTCAGGAAAGAGCTCCACTCCGCTCTGAAACCACCACCTCTCCTCAGATGATCACTGCAGTTCCAGGACTTTCAAAGATAATGAAGACGTCAACGTCACGTAAACAATTTGTTTAATTAGAGAAAACTTTGATTTCCAAAGAAACAAGAACTGGTACAAAATGAAAAGCTGAATTGAGTTCATCCGTAGGCTTCTTCTTGAAAAGAGAGAAAATGGGGACAGTTCAGAGTCCTGGAGCAGATCTGGAGCAGACCAGGAGCAGACCAGGAGCAGACCTGGAGCAGATCTGGAGCAGATCTGGAGCAGACCAGGAGCAGATCTGGAACAGACCCAGAGCAGACCAGGAGCAGGCCCGGAGCAGACCAGGAGCAGATCTGGAGCAGACCAGGAGCAGATCTGGAGCAGACCCAGAGCAGACCCAGAGCAGACCAGGAGCAGATCTGGAGCAGACCAGGAGCAGACCAGGAGCAGACCTGGAGCAGACCTGGAGCAGACCAGGAGCAGACCAGGAGCAGGCAGCGAACAGAGTGAAGGAAATTTAACTACATATTTACATGACTGTCAGTGAAGCTGCATCTGTTTCTGCTCCTGATGAACTGAACCAGAGTGGGTGTTGGGGGTAAATCTAGGTGTCTCTGGGGGGGGGTGGGGGGCATTATTTGGCAGGTTTGGCCTCTGTGGGGTTTTCCCCGGTGTCCAGGGTCTTGAGGAGGCGGAAGAGGCCGGCAGCCTCACGGATGCGGCTGAACTCAATGCAGAAGGCCTGGACCTCGATGAAGAGGTCCTGGACGTTGATGATCTTGTTCCGGATCAGAGACTGGAGGAAGACACAGACCAAACGGACCAGACGGTTCTGGAGGAAGAGATCAGGGTCAGAGACAGGATGGAGACTGGTTCAGGTTCAGCTTTAAAGCGTTGACGGATGCTGAACTGTACCTGCATGTACTTGTCTTTGATCTGCTCACAGGTGGAGATGCAGTTGGAGATGTAGAGGTGGATGAACTCTGGAGGTAGATCTACAGCTGTGGTCAACCTGAAGGAACAACACCACAAGATCTGGTTAAGACCTTCAAGCAGAACGATGCCACAGCTCCGGCTGAAGAGAAGCATCAAGCGTGTGAACAGAGTACCCCCCCCCCCCCCACCCCCACCCCCCTCACCTGTTGACCACCTCCATGGAGTGCAGGGACATGTCCATGTTGACCAACACACTGAAGTACTCTGTGATCTGGCTGCTCTGCATCAGCTTCAGCAGCATTTCGATGGCCACCAGAGGGTTGTTCTCCACCAGGTCGGGCAGCTTGGCCGGGGACAGGCCGATGTGATAGACCAGCTTTGGGTCCTTCTCCAGCTCGGCCAGGAGCTGCAGAGAGAGAGAGAGAGGCGGAGGAGGGTGAAGCAGATCTTCAGGAAACTGAGTGGGACAGAGATGGAGGAGGAAGAAGAGCTGACCTGAGACTGCTGCTGGGCCGACAGCGGGCTCTTGAAGGCCTTGGACATGATGCGCTTGATCTCCACACCCGTGCTGTTCTTCACACACATGGACCGGTCCCACTGGACGCTGTGGTCCGGCTCCGTCGGGTTCAACCACGCCAGCTCGTCCTCACACACGTGGAGCGGCGGCGGTGGCCGGATGAACTCGGGCCGGAAGTGACCTGCGGGCGGACAGGTGTCAGGCTCCTGACATGTGGTAGCTGTGTCTCTGTGCTACTGTGACCCTGAAGAAGCTGAGCTGATCTACAGGTGTCAGTGCGTTCATGATCTTCTTCTTCATCACCATGGAAACAAAGACTCTGGTTCTCTCAGGTAAATCTCACCTGGACACCTCTCCAACATGTTACAATCAGAGCTGCAAAGATCAGTCAATTAATCAATCAACACTAATCTGGATAATTATTGATCGACCTCCTCAGTTTCTCCAGAGGAACAAGCTTCAGTCAGTTGTGGTGGAAACTCCTCCCTCCTCTAATGGAAAACAACTTAATAATCAAACGTCACTCACTCTCCAGCGGGGGGCGGGGCCCCGTGACCAGAGATTCGATGATCTGATTGGCCACGGAGATGTCGAAGCCTGAGTTGGATGAGTCTGGGTCGGGGTCGTTGAGGATGCTGGGGAAGCTGGCCTTGCTCTGGGTGGGCAGCTCCGACTGGCGCTCTGCTCCACAGACACACAACAAGACACAACAAGAGTCTTAAAGGGACAGGTCGGATTTTTTGACAGTCAACAGTGACTTTTCCTGTGAGCAGAGCTGTGGCGACACAGGTGATGAAGACACAGGTGATGAAGACACAGGTGATGAAGACGTTCCTTTTAGGGAATGTACGCAGTAGGGGAAAAGTCACTGTTGATGCAGGACACTGCTGATGGTGAAATCCAAACTATCCCTTTAAATGCTGTTGCTTAGAAACATGACGAGGAGCAGGACATAAAGTGTGTGTGTGTGTGTGTGTTCACCTGCTAAGGCGAGCTGCAGCCCGCTGATGTCGATGGGCTGGGGCATGCTGCCGACGTCCATGCAGGACACCTGTCTGGGCGTCTTCTTGAAGAGATCTCTGGGCGGAGCCAACATCAGCTGGGACAGGAAGAACTTCTCAGGCTGAGTGATGGGCGGCAGGAAGCCTGCAGAGATCACATGACCCAGCACAGACGTGAGGGCGGAGCAGCGGCGCTAATCAGCCTGAGAAGCAGCAGCATCACACCTGCTCTGAGCTTCACCTGGAAAACTGAGTCTGAAAACATCTGTCCACATGTGTCCACAGAGCCCCTCTCTCTCTCTCTCTCTCTACTGTTACTATAGAAACAAAATCTGACTTAACTCCACCAAACAACTAACAGCTGTTTGAATCAGCGCTGTCACAGATCAATAATCATTCACTGTTACCGTGTATTGATTCAGTGTGTGTAGACTCAGGTCACTCAGATCACCAGGTCCAGTGTTGTCAACATGGAGCAGAGTCTTCAGCAGGAGGCCTGATTGATCAGTGCTGATATAATGTGACAGTCATGTGACCACCCGGCCTCAGTGAGTGGATCCAGCCTGGAGGTCAGGTGACCGCCCGGCTCAGTGAGTGGATCCAGCCTGGAGGTCAGGTGACCGCCCGGCCTCAGTGAGTGGATCCAGCCTCAGTGAGCGGATCCAGCCTGGAGGTCATGTGACCACCCGGCCTCAGTGAGCGGATCCTAACAAAGTGCTCACTGGGATTCCTAACAATAAGCTGTTTTGTTAAGCAGGTGTTCCTAATAAACTGACCCTCAGTGTGGATGGAGGTGACTCTACAGTGTGTGTTGTGGATGTGACACAGCGTGTGGCTCTCTGTGGACCACACCTCCACACCACCCACCGACCTACCGGACAGCACCTTCTCCGGCTCCTCTCCGGCGGGCGCGGGGTTCAGCAGGTGGGCGAACACGGCGGCGAACGGATTGGCGGCCAGCGGCTCGGTGCGGTACATCTCCCAGAGAAGGTAGAGGGCCGTGAGCCGCTGCGGGGAGCTGGGCAGCAGGTCCGGCTGCTGGAGGAGCATGACCAGCACCGAGCCCACCCGGAAGTGCTCCGCCTTCCCAAAGTAGTGGTGGAAGTGGGTGGAGAGGCTCTCGAAGGTGTTGGTGCAAGCCTCCTCCGAGATGATGCTCAGCAGGTTGGACAGTTCCTTCGGAGCCAGGGTCATGGTCTCCGGTCCCGGGTCCGTTCGGCTTCACGGGGAGTTAGAAATGTGACAAACCTCTGTGTTCTCAGATCACGGCGCTAACGGAGCATCTCTGTGCGACAGAGCGCGGAGTTAAATCATGTTGAAAAGAGAAACCATACAGCCCGAAAGTCATCACACGAGTTAGCAACGATTAGCTTAGCCTCGCAGCGCTAACTGACAGAAACCGGCCAAACCATCGCAAAAACTACAGATTGCTCTGGGTCGAGTCCACGGCGCGCGGCTCGGCGGCTACATAACCGAGTCTGGGAAACAGCTGGCATCAAAAAACGATGGATTCACGTCCGTTACAACGTTAATACGATTGTCACAGGCACCGCTGGGTCGTTAGCCGTTGAAATACTGGTTTGAACCTTTAAGCGCGCTGCATCATGGGTACTGTAGTTCAGAGGGTTCACTTCCGCCTCAGACCGGAAACGTCCCATCAAAGCGACTTCCTTCATCCGTAAACCCGTTTCTTTTCCCTCCAAATCACTTTTTTTATTTGAAAAATGTTAATGTTAATTATTTATTATAGTCACTTATTTCATGTGTGGTTCTTATAAATGTTCTGACATCTACCTCATGATTTGAATGAATAAAGTTACATGTTAGCTGTTCATTTATTTTTATTTGTTTATGGTATAGTTTCTGTTTAATTCTGACATTTACACCTACATTTCTATACATTCATTTACTTTTACAACATTTTGTATGTTGCGTCTGAAGATTTTCAGTTTTTAAACATAAAATGCACTTCATATGTAGAACTACTGTTACTGCACGGATCAACAGGTCTCTAATGAATAAACACCAGTGACACTGACAGGCTGTTAAAACATTTAGTTATTTCACTTTTCTTCTCTCTTACAAAAAGGTCCATGTGCTTTCAGGCTGGTTCACCTTAGAAAACAGAACGGTTTTCCAGGTGTCACGTTCTACCAGGAACTCGCTGCAGACTGAGAGGAAGCTTCACGGCTGACTCAGGATCAGAAAACACAAGTGAGTCTACCTGGATCATAAAGGTGGAGATTAAAGTCTGGTGTGGACGGTGTAGATGACAGCGCTCAGACTGTGACGGGACTAAGTTTGACTAAACCCTGAAGTTTAAAGGTCAAAAACAGAAAAGAAGCCAAATTTATATGAATTTAAATAAACTAACTTTGTACAGATGGTCACTGAGTCCTCCTTCAACCTATCACTCACAATGATAATAACAATAATAATGACATGCTGTGTTGGACACAGCATGTGTCTCAGTTCAGCAGGTTCCTGGTAAAACCAGCCAACATTTCACAGATCACCATCTCAGTCTCTGTCCACAGCGTTAAAGGGTTAATGCAGGCAGCACAAAAACCAGAGGACGCCAGAACCTGAAGGAACCTGAAGGAACCTGGTGTTTTTGTTGTGCTCTTTGATCCCAGTTTCTGTGGGAGCCAGTTTAGGCTTTGGCTAATGTAATCCTGAAGGTGAGGACAGATGGACAGGTGAGGACGAGGCTGTGAGACCGTCCACTAACAGATCATCAGACAAACGTCTTCCTCCCAGCTCCCACTCCCAGCTGCTCTGTCTTCACGTTTGAACCACACGACACACTCATGACTACAAAAACAACATGGCTGCTGCTCAGCTGCTCCGCCTCCACCTGTGACATCATCATTAATGTGGCGCCCTCTGGTTTCTGCGTCTTGAAATAAATGTACTGTACAACAAGGAAACACGGTTCAGGTCCACGGTCACTTCAGTCCACAAGGGGGGGTTTGGTTCACACTGGTGTACACACACACACACACAGATATATGGCACAGTAACCTCCAGCTCCATCTTAAAGGGCCGTCACAACAGAACAGAGTCAGAGTGAAGCTGGTGAACGTGTAGAAAAAACAACAACAATAATAAAACACTGTCACTTGTTTATGAGTCATGCAGACACACACACACACACACACACACTGTAAACTTCAGAACAGGTCCGATCAATATATCAATAAATGTCAGGAGGAAGTGAACTGATCAGTGATGTTAATTAACGTCAGCGTCAAAGAGTCAAAAATCAACTGAATTTTAACAAAACGTTTCGTTTCCAGATGTTTCACCTTCGTTCACAACAACGTTCGGTCTCCAAGTCAGTTTGATCAGGTCAGAGATGATTTTAATGTTGGAGATATTTTTGTGGTGAAGCAGCTGGAAAGTGAGACTGTAACCATGACAACCTGAGTCAGAGTGACGGTTAATATGAGATCAATAATATTAAACACTTTCTGATCAGAATCTGTTCCCTGTGTGTTTTGGTTTTCACCTCTGTTGTCATGGTGACACTGACGCGAACAGGCACTTCTCAGGCTCCAGACTCCACATGTCACTCATGCACACGCACACACACACACACACACACACCATCACAGCTGATGCCTCCCCTGATTAACTGAGCATTGTTGTAGTTTGATTAGTGTAAAGCGTCTGTGACTTCATCTCCCAGAATCCTCAGCTTCTCCTTCATTTCACAGGTGAGAATGAAGGAGGAGGAGCTGAGGTCAGAGGTCAACATGGCTTTGATTCCCACAAGGAAGGCGCTGCAGCAGGAGGAGTAGGAGGAGGTGGAGGAAGAGGAAGAGGAAGATGGAGATGAAGAAGAGGAGCAGGAGCAGGGGGAATCAGTGAATCAGCTGATGTCACTTCACAGACTCTTTAAAGCGGTGCAGCTCCATGACATCATTAAAGGTGCCAGCTGCTGACACACATCTGTCTGGTCCCAGGTCATGTGACTGAGCATGAGCAGCTGACAGGAAGTGAAGCAGCCTCACTGTTTCCTGTTGGACCGATGCAATAATACACCCTCACACTGTCACCGACATCTACCCACAGGTCTTCTACGGAGCTCTGCACGATCATCCACCATTTCAAAGCAAAGGATTGTGGGTAAACGGAGCATGAATGACAACCATGATAAAACATCAGCTGACCTCCTCAGCTCCTCTGATTGGTCAGTGGATGAAACAGAAACAAAAAGTTTTTCCCTTTAAGATCAGATCTGAGGCGAGACAAACACTCCTCCTCCTCCTCCTGCTCCTCCTCCTTTTTCTCCTCCTCCTGCTCCACCTGCTCCTCCTCCTGCTCCTCCTCCTCAGTCGGTGTAGTGCATGATGGACTCGACATAGTTCCCAGGGAACAGTCCTGTGGTGGCGTTCATGACTCCTTCGAACCAGCCGTCCTCGTTCTTCTTGATGACGTAGATGATGGCTCCCTCCTGGAACGACAGCTCGTCCTCTTTGTCGGCCGAGTAGTCGTAGATGGCCACCACTAGAGGGCGCACACACATTATTGATCTGTGATCAGTGCTGTGGACACGACCCCATACTGACCTGTACCAGACCCGGGCCCTGTGCTACAAAGCAGGTTCAACAGACCCAGGATATCTTCCAGGTTCTAATATGAGATTTTCTACCTGATCTCAGTCTGGAACGTAACCTGCTCCGGACCAGGTTAGCTGTTCAGCATGAGTTGCCATGGAGATGAAAAACCTAGAGTTAACCCTGAAGTGTCCTCGCTAAGTTCAGATCCTGCTTCGTAGTCCAGGCCACAGCTCTGTCATGTGTTGTGTTACCTTTCTCCAGGTAGCTCCTGGGGGCCCAGGGGGGGTCCTCCTCAGCGTACGGGTCATTGTACTCAACCACAGCCGACTCCTCTTCTTGTCCGTCCCCTGGAGGAGTGGGCGGAGCTGGCTCCTCAGCTCCTGATTGGCTGTCAGCAGCCAGGTGAGGAGGGGGAGGGGAATCTGAAACTGGAGGTGGAGCAGGTGTGAAGATGATGAGGAGGAGGATGTCACACACACACACACACACACACACACTCTGAACATCTTGTTTACTCACTGGACTCTTGAACTCGAGCCACGAAGCCCATGAGAGGAAGCTGAGGGGTGAACTGGAGGAGGGAGGGGGGAGGGGGGGAGGCTGAAACACACACAGTTCATTAACATAATAATTAATATATTAATTAACCAGTAAATTTACATATATTACATATACATTTACATAAGTCAGGTTTAAGCCCCCCCCCCCCCATAACACCGACCTGGGCTCTGGTTGTAGTAGGGTCCTCCGTTCACCTGGTTCTGCGCTGTGATTGGCTGACCAGTCACAGAGGGGGGTCTGCGGTACGGCAGTGACCCGCCCACCTGTGGAGCCTGTTGTCGGGGCTGAGGGCGGTTCATACTGTAGAACTGAGGAACGATTGGTCCTGACAGGAGGGGGCGGAGCCAGACACACAGCACATGTTAACATCCTCTATAATGATCAATCAATATCATTAACATCTCCATGGAGATGATGGGGGAGAGAGGTTGGGGGGCCAGTGAGCAGGGTGGGGTAAGGTTAGGTGAGGCAAGGGAGGCGGAGCTACTGGAGAAACTCACCTTCAGTGGGTGACGAAGAGGAGGAGGAGGAGGAGAGAGGAGGAGGAGCAGGAGGAAGGAGAGGAGACGCTTCTCCAGGATAAACATCTGATTGGTGATCAGACACATTGGGGGCGGAGTTAGAGGGTGAGGACATGTTGGGGGGTGCATTTGATTGTAAGTTTGCCTGCGGGGTGGAGTCAGTGGGATGTGAGGGTGAGTTTGGTGCCGGCGGTGCATTTGGGTGTGTTAAGGTTGTGGTGGAGGAGGAGGAGGAGAAGGAGGAAGGAGTGGGGGAGGGGGAGGAGTTAGGAGCGGTGGAGGAGGAGCTAGTCGGTCCAGTCGTCGGGGATACTTCGGGAAGAGAAGAAGGAGGAGGGGGTGAAAGGAGGGTTAAAGGAGGAGTGACAGGTGTTTTAGACAGTGTGTTTGAGTGTGTGTGTTACCTGGGAAGGTGGAGGGGGGGGAGGGCGTCGGCACGGCGATGGGAACTCCCACACACCCACTGCCACTGTTTTCTCTGCTGCTGCTGCGACTGCTGCTGCTGGGGTGACTCCCCCCGCTGCTGCCACTGACACACACACACACACACACACACACACACACACACACTTTAATGCGTGCTGGTGAGCAGAGACTGGACAGGTGAGGAGTCAGAGTCCTGTAGAGGTGAAGCTCAACATCAGCACGGAAGCAACGACACAATGACAAGCTGCAGACACACGAGCTGATTGGCTGATCGATGTGACTGGCTGATCGATGTGATTGGCTGAGAAGGACTGAGATGAGAAAAGACTGAAGAGGTGTTAAAGCCAGGTGGAACAGGATGTGACCAGATATGACTGTGAGGCTCAGTGTGAGCTTCACCTGCTCACAGACCAACACAGGAAACACTGAATGGATCTGAAGGTTGTACTTTGAAAGAGAGAGGATGAAGAAGCTGAAGGCTGAAAGCTGTGTGGAGGATGAAGACGAGTTAAATGTGTGAGTCTTCTGGGTTCGATCAGCAGGAGCTCAGGTGATTTAACAACATCAAACATTAACAGAAAGTTAATGGGACAGTTTCTGCTCATAACACTGATCTGGTGTCTTCTAATAACCAGTAGAAGAAGAAGAGGAGGAGGAGGAGGAGGAGCTGTCAGGTAGATAACAACCTGATCACGTTTACTCCACGGGTCACTGAGGTCAGTGACTGAGGTCAGTGACATCTCACACTGACCTGACTCACAGCTGATGAACCACAGAGGAAACACTGCAGCAGCAGCAGCAGAAGAAGAAGCATGAGGTGAAGCTCAGGTGAAGCTCAGGCGAAGCTCAGGTGAAGCTCAGACGTGAAGCTCAGGTGAAGCTCAGACGTGAAGCAGCTACAAACCTCAGGTGATTCACAGAACTGATTGAAGTGAAGCTTCAGACGATCAGATCGACAACAGGCTCCAGCTGCCACTGTTAGCTTAGCTTAGCATCAAGACTGGGGACAGTTAGCCTAGCTCTGTTCAGAGCTAACAACATGGTGACCATCATGCTGTGATGAGTCACCTTCATGAAAACAGCTGGTGTTTTGAATTAAATAAACTCCAGTCTAATAATAAAACATGTGAGGAGATACCTGGACCTGAGAATGAGTCGTGTCTCTGCTCTGTCACATGATCTTCATCTAAATAAAGGTTAGAAATATAAATCAACCCTGCGGCCGTGGTGTCGATCTTCACATCCAGCTTCCTGTTGGGAGGAAGCTTCAGACTTTCACAGCGTTAAAGC
>MU269983.1:945447-1077947 GCA_021432705.1 Caranx ignobilis | reverse complement strand
TGTCGGTGTGAACACGTGATCAGCTGATCACTAACCATCTTTTCCAAGCACTTCGCCCACACAGGATCTGTTCCTGGCTCCGACTGTGAAGGTGGAGGCTCAAACTCCTTCAAGTGGAAAACCAATCGCCATGGTTTCCAGCTCCACACACACACACACACACACACACACACACACACAGCCTCCTGCAGTGGTACCATGTGTTTCCAATGAGCAGCAGGAGGTCGAGTTACATTACGACTACCTCTGCTGACGCTAACTGGTCCCAGCTGTGAGGACCCAGAGGGAAGCAAGGGGGACAGGACCGGGGGTGGGGGTGTTTAGGTGGGGGGGTGTCTGCACATGCTCAGTGTGGAGCCTGTCGGGGGCCTCAGTGGAGAAAACACACAAAAGCTTAAATCCCAAGTTGTGTTTTATGAAAAATGAATGTTGACTAATGGAGGCAGAGCTGTGTGTGTGTGTGTGTGTGTGTGTGTGTGTGTTCACTGCAGAGCAGCAGTGTGAGGCTGGTGGAGGTGTGGGTGGTGTTATATCAGACCACCTGGACTCCTGCACCAACACAGCATCCAAAATAGATAATCACACAACAACGTTTCTCACTCATCTCAACTTGAAGCTGCAGAGCAGGCTGGAGGCTAACTGTGAGCTAACTGTGAGCTAACAGTGAGCTAACTGTGAGCTAACTGTGAGCTAACCGTGAGCTAACTGTGAGCTAACAGTGAGCTAACTGTGAGCTAACCGTGAGCTAACTGTGAGCTAACAGTGAGCTAACAGTGAGCTAACTGTGAGCTAACAGTGAGCTAACAGTGAGTTAACAGTGAGCTAACAGTGAGCTAACCGTGAGCTAACAGTGAGCTAACCGTGAGCTCACAGTTAGCTAATCGTGAGTTCACCGTGAGCTAACTGTGCTAACCATACCAACAGATGCTAACTGTTCTGAATGATGCTAACTGTTTCTAAAAGATGCTAACCGTTCCATAAGGTGCTAACAGTGCTAACAGCTCTGATCCATCCTGGTTTTTCCACAGACTCCTCTTCTCACCATGATGCTCTCCGCTCTCTCACCTGGAGCCAGCAGGTGGAGGTGGGCGGGGCTTAAGTCTTGATCCAGGAAGTCAGAGGAGATGAGCTTCAGACCAGATTTTTAAGCGTTTAAACACGTCCACTTTTCTTACCCAGGCTCATGTGTGTGTGTTTTTACATCCGTCCAGCTTCACGTCGTCGTGTTCAGCTGTCGTCTGGTCGTCTGTGTCCCTAACACAGAGCAGAGTACTGACACACAGCTGGAGGCATTCATCCTGAGGGGGGGGGGGGGGGTCCAGTCTGAATGAAAATATTTAGCCATAACACAGAATCAGCAGCCCTAATGGGTTACATAATGGAGGACATGGGCCGGGCCCCCAGCCCCCTGCTGTGAGACATGTGAGAGGACGGAGGAGGTGAGGAGGAGGAACAGCTCATCACTCCTTCAGTCCCCCCCCCCCCCCCCCCCCCCCCCACACACACACAGCTGACAAACAAACCTCACCATCCCATCCCCGCATCACGATCATGTGCGTTCAGGTTTGTCTTTGACTCATTGTCACTCGATTGATCACAGATTGATTATAAGCTGGTCCAGTATCAGCTCTGACTCCTGGGCTCAGTATTGATCTGTTCTGTGGTAGTTAATAATCACACTGTAGATCAGGATCATTGGTGATCACTGACTAACCCTCATCATCATCACCATCATCATGTCTGACAATATCTAAGAGCTGTGAGCAGCAGTTAGATGTTGCGTTCACTGTCACTGAAAACTGTCAGTGAAATCAGTTAAATGACCAAACTCTGTCTCTATTGATTATCAGTCACTGAACTGATTCAACCAGTCACCTCAGCTCTGATGTCCTGGTTGGTGAGGGGGGCAATGTGGCCCCTCCAGGAGGAGGGAGCACCACAGCTCCAGGGGGAAAAGTTCCTGTGAGTTGCTTTTGCAGACAGACCCCAGACCCACAGACAGGAACCTGTCTAACGCTCTGCTCGATGCTCTGACTGTTGTCTGAGGAGGAGAACCAGGAGAACCAGGAGAACCAGGCTCCTTCAGAAACACCTCCACCTTCAGCTTCACCTGCTCCTCTCACCGGGTCACGCGCCTTAACGCAGACGTTTAACGCCGTTTAACGAAGAATCACGAAGCTGTCCTTCGTGACGTCACGAAGAGACAGAGCAACTTTCAGAACCAAGTCACTGATTAAACCACATTAAACCAACTGTTTCCCCGCCGTAGAAAAGTTCACCCCCCCGGAGGACCGGAGCCGGTGTGTGTTCACTCAGCAGCCGAACCAGCGTCACGCTCCTCGGTGTCCACGCCTCAGTGGACTCGGTGTGAGCTCCGTGTTTTAAGCTAACGGCACCGGACCGGAGCTCGGTTCACTCATTCCATCACTCCCCCCTCTGAGACGCCCACTCCCCGCTAACACTCCCCGCCGTCCTGCCGGACTCCTCGGACCCACCGGTGCCGGACCGAGCCGGGGCTCGTACCTGGACATAGTTGTTCTCGCAGTACTCGGCCACTCTCTCCAGGTTGGTGAAGCTGTCCAGCAGCGCTCTCCGTCCCGCAGGGATCTCCTCCTCCAGCAGCATCTGCAGCTCCGCCATCTTTACATGGCTCCTCTACTCTACACTGAACTCACGGCTGCGGCGCGCGCTGACCGGACGCGTCCCGCTGCCTTCAGGGGCTGTGGGAAATCACATCTCAGTCCAGAGGAACTGGGAAAACTCAAGACTTTTCCGTCAAACGGGTGTGACGGGAGGTTCACTGAGGGTCACCTGACCTGTACCTCAGGGAACCTTTGGGTGCTGTAATATCACAGGGGTTTATAAATGTCCACACAGTGATGTCCCACCTTTGTTTTCTACATTGGTTAAAAGACGTTGAACTCAAGCCACGTGCTTCCTACAATGGTGACTGTATTGTTCCCAGATCATTTGGACAGTTTGTCTCTTACCCTCTCACTTAAACCTGGAGGCTGCTCTAAATGCTTTTAACAGGGGGCTCAAAGTTTGGTTAAAAACAAAACAACCGTGCTCACACAGAGATATGAACTATACTTACTACTGTTATTGTTACTGTTGTGACGATGAAATGTGTCTGATTTTATATTGATGATCATATATTCTGTGTTTTTGGAAAAGCCACCTATGGACTGGTGTTGAAAATTAGCTACACACACACCCCCCAGCAAAACATCTGGTCTGTCCATTGGGACAGTCTCAATGTATTTGTGATGTCCATATTAAATGAATGAATGATTGAATGAATGAATGAATGATTTCCATACAGTCCCACTGACGTGAACACAGCTGAGGAGAATGCAGAAGTTGTCATATAAAAATCTTTTTATTATACCACAGGTGCAGTCTGGGTAACACAGCTGCTGGTCAGAGGTCAGAGGTCAGGGTTAGCCATCAACAGGTGAGGACCTGGGCTGTGACCTGGGATGGATGATGCCCTGTCCACAGGTAAGGTAAAAACTCCATGAGCACACCTGACTGTAGAAGATGATGTTGAACAGGCAACAGCAGCAGAGCTGGGACAGAGCAGCAGCTCCCCCCGGTGGTTAAACTCTGTCACTACAACAAACATTCAACAGCTGCTACTGTACACACTGAGGTTATTTACAAAACCACTCCCAGGTAAACACACACACACACACACACACACACACACACATTTACAAAACAGCATAGTACAAAAACATACAAACAGGAAATAGATTTGAGGTGGTGTTTGCTCATGCTGGGACGTCCAGGTTCTCATCTCCTCTCGGGTATCCCTCCACCTCCATCGCCATGAGAAACTCTGCAAGAAAAGCATCATCACACTGTTAGAGAACACACACACACACACACACACACACACACACACACACACACACACAGGCCATGTATAATGTGTTTGAAGGTGGTATAAATGTGTCTCCCTCTGGTGGTCACACTGAGAACAACATCCACACTGTGTCTTCTGACTGTATCTGTCGCTCTCTGAGGCTCCTCCCCCTGTTACCTGTTACCTGCCCAGACACTTGAGTCCTACCTTCAGTATAGTCGATGTCTGGCCGTGAGGAGACCACAGCCCAGGCCAGACCCACCAACAGAGCCACCACCAGGTTCACTACGATCCACGGCCTCAGGATCTGCTCCTCTGACCCTGGAGGCCTGGAGGAGGAGGACGAGAGAGGAGGAGAGAGGAGGAGAGGAGGAAGAGGAGAGAGGAGGAGAGAGGAGGAGAGGAGGAAGAGGAGAGAGGAGGAGAGAGGTGGAGAGGAGGAAGAGGAGGATTTGATGTTGTATTCTCTTCATTTAACACTTCACGTGTTTGTGTCTTTTCACAGAGTGAAGACGTGTGATGTCATGTTGAGTCTGGCGTCTCACCACAGAGTCTCATTGGCTGTTGGATACAGGTTGATACGGTCACTGGTCATCTGTTGACTCAGGGACAGGATCAGGGCGATGAAGTAGACTGACAACAGAGAGAGAGGCCTTCATCACCATCACCATCACCATCGTCATCATCATCATCATCACCACAACCACCATCAGACTTACAGAAGGAGGCCAGCACCGTTGGGTCCAGGGTGAGGAACCCTCTCAGAGCCATGGAGGCTTTTGCCAGGTTCACTCTGCAGATCACAGACACACACACACACACACACACACACACACACACACACACACACACACACGTTGTTTGTTTTATATAGCTTTGGTATCTACTGATCCCTTCTTGCTCCCACTTTCTTAACCAGAGGAGGACAGAGGGGGCGGGGCCTCTGTCAGTGACTCTGTGACCCCTCTGCCATATTTGGATTTATCTTGTTTTCAACAACAACAAGCACGCACACACACACACACACACACACACACACACACACACACACACCTGTCAAACGCCGACACAGTGCTGATGGCGAGCAGCAGGTAGAGCAGTGATTGGGCGGGGTAGGCCAGGAGGTGGTACTGCTGCAGCAGGTTGGGCAGCGTGGTCATCTGTTCCCCCGCCAACACGTACACCACGATGATGTTCCACACCGCGTAACCAGCCAGGAACCCGTGACAGAACAGCCCGAGCACCCTGCACATCATGGACACACCCACGTCACCCACTGTTGCTCGTACTGCTGCTGGGTGCATTCTGGGAAACGTAGTTGTGTGTGTCTTCAGACCTGAAGCTGCTGTGGACCCTCAGGGCCACATCTCTTGTGGTCCACATGTGTCTGGGGTCCAGGTAGTCGTCCATCAGCTCCGAGTGTCTCAGCTGCTCCACCCTCTCTGCCTGGAAACGCCCTGCACGGGTCACAATGTGTGATGTCAGAGACTAAGGAGGAGCTGGGTCAGAGGTCAGGGGTTGGCCTACACTGACCCACATAGAGAGCAGCTCGGCTCCTGGTGGATTAGAGAGGCTGCAGTGTGTTCTGGGTTAGTGAGGGTTTAAAGAGCAACATGAAAACACCATGAGGAGTAAATCAGGCCCTGATTGGTTTACAGGGATTTACCCATCAGCACTTAGCTCCACACATTAATTAGAAGTCCTCTCAGGACTGTGACGACAGAATCCACCAGCCTGTTTCAGACTTTAATGAAATATTTAATCAGAATGAAGAAGATTAACAAGATTATTAACCTGAGGAGCTGAGAGGAGAGAGTCCGTCACACTGACTTCAATCAGACAGAAAACACAACAACATCAGAGCGAAGGTCTGAACAGAACAAAATACAACCTCACAGCACCAGAGTAAAGGTGGTTCTGCTCTTCGTTATACTTCCTTCCCTCCCTCCACGACGCCTGTGTCTCTCTGGTTCTTGTGTAAGCAGCTGGAGGTGAGGAGTTCATCAAGGTGAACACTATTCAAAACTGGGCTTCTTCCTCCTGCAGTGGCTCTCTGAGGGTGGGGGGATGGTTGGGAGCCTGGTCTCATTGAGCAGAAGAGGGAAATGCTTCGGCTCTGGAATCGTTTGTCTTCTATGCCAGAGGGTTGAACTGGGATAAAGCACCTAACTGTCCTCAGTGATGAAGCAGATCAGATTTGGTCTAAACCCAAACTCAGAACTTATTGCCGGTTGAAAAATGTTTACAGAACCCCACGTGACCTTAGACTGGACAGATCCAGACCACCTGTATGTGCTCGGTGCAGGATTCTCCCTCTGGCTTTACCTCTGAACTGTAGCATCTAAATGTTGCTGAGGATGAATTTCAGTTCTTGGTTCGTTGTATCAGAGGAAATCCAGAGTGTGGAGCCTGAGCTGTGTTGGACTGAGGCTGGTTTTCAGAGGAGAGGTCTTTACTACAGCTACTTTCATAACGAGTGTTTGGAAACTAACAGAAAGAAAGAAGTGTCTGAGTGAGTTCAACTTGAAACGTAGAACTCATGTGGTTTGGTTTGTGCTCTGCTGCTGCAGTCTGAACAGGTGTATGACACATCTGAACAGGTGTATGACACATCTGAACAGGTGTATGACACATCTGAACAGGTGTATGACACATCTGAACAGGTGTATGACACATCAGTGCGTCACAACGAAGCCCCACCCTGCTCTGTTTTTACTGGATCGCTCAGAAAACAGTCAGCCAATCAGAACATTGACTGATTAATATAAATGAAAACTTAAGAATAGAAATGTATTGATCGCGATGTCACTCACTGTTCCTCTCCACGAAGACTTTGCCGACCGGCTGACTGTGTCCGTGGGGGGCGGAGAACAGGGAATGCTGGGGGATGGGCGACTGAGCGTCAGTGATGATGTCGTCGTCTTCGGCTCCCAGGTCGTTGCTGTAGTGCTCCAAGGCCTTGGCCTTCCTGTCAGGTGACAGCAGAGGAGGGGTCAGACTCTTGGTTCCCTGACGATGACCCCTGACACCTGTGGTTAATGACGTCATGACTGTCACCTCTTCCTCTTCGTCTTCCTCACCACCACGGTCGTCTCCTCTCCATCTGTGGTCGGCTCGGCCATGTCCCCGTTTGGCACTTCAGCGTGTTCGGCTTCCTGGTCTGACAGGAAACAAAAACACCACACGGTGAGCGAAGGGTTAACTCAGGTGTGGCGTGAGGGTCAGCTGATCACTGACGGCTCTCACACCAATGGTCGCTGCCTTCTTCCTCTTCTTCTTCTTCTGTGGTGCTGGATCCTGTGGCTCTGGGGTCAAAGGGTCTCTGCTCTCAGAGTGGCTCCTGTTGGCCCCGCCCTCCATGTCCACCTCCAGCCCCGCTGCAGACACACAGTAGAGTACAGTAAAGTACAGTAGAATTTACAGTAGAGTCGCGTTCTCCTGTGTGACTCCTCCCACCTTCTCCCTGCTCCTCTCCATCAACCACCTCCTTCTTTGGCTTCTTCTTCTTGCTCTTGACGGTTGGCATGGTGACGAGTCTCTGTGGGAGGAGCAAAGAACAACATGGCCGACACAGTGAGTGACCTGAGCTCTGAGAACAGGTGGAGTAAAGTTTGACAGCAACATAAACTACTTCCTGTTTTGAGATGGGCACACCTGGCAGGTCAAAGGTCATGTTGACAGTTGTGTTATGTTATGACTCACCTGATCAATACATCACCTGAACACCTGATTACTTCCATTGCATCCATCAATAGATTAATAAACAGTCAAGTGACGGAGAATGACGTCATAATCAATATGAAACTGATCAACTTTGAAATGTTCAGATATATTCATGAGCAGCATTAAACTGACCAGTTCATTCATATTGATATCCAATATTATTGATCAATAATCCTCTGAACTTCCTGTTGATCACCAAACTTCAGCTCATCACAGTCACTTCACTGATTTCTTTCACTGATCAATAAACCTGATCAATACAGTGAAGGAAGCTGTTGTGTCAGAGGACACAGAGCTGGACGTCTGGTGATTCTCAGAGTTTAAGATAAAAACACGACGGTTGAATCAAAGGCGTGAAGGAAACCTGGTTACCTGGTTAAATCCTGGGTGAAGTCGCCCTGACGACCGGACACATGCTAACACGCGTCTCCAGGTGAATCAGTCAGTGTCTCACCTGAGCAGCTCCGGCTGTGAGGAGGAAACACTCTGACTCTGATCCCATCAGGCTCAGTGTCTTAGGCCCGGTCTCTGTCCAAACCTCCCCCACCTTCCCGTGTCTCCCCCTCCGCCCCTCCTCCCCCTGTTTCCCCCTCCCCGCCCTCACAGGTGAGCTCAGGACCAGCAGAGTCTCAGACCTTCAGCTGAGTCACCTGAGGGGTGAGTCAGGGGAGGAGGAGGGGAGGAGACACTGACGGGCAGAGGAGGCCCGTTCACAGGTTTGAGACCCGTCCCCCAGAGTTTAGAGCAGCTGGTGGATGAGCAGCTGAGCCCTGACGCAGGGAGCACTGTGATTGGCCGATGAGCTGCCGTGTCACCAGCTGGCGCAGCTACACGTTAGCCTCACTGCTAATAATCCCTCGTCTGCACACAAACACACGTTTCAGTCACATCACAGATTCACATCCATGTTTAAAGATGAACTGAGCAAATCGCAGAGCTTATTGATTATTGATTATTGATTAGAGAGTGATTGACAACAGGAGATGAACATGATGAGTTCAGTGGGTCAGTCGTTACAGTGAACATCAGAGCTTCCTGCAGTGACCTTAGAGTTGATGGTGAACTACATCTCCCATGAGCCTCTGGTGCAAACACTGTGTAGTTGCAGCACACACCCTCACACACACACACACACACACACACACACACACACACACACGTACATTTATTCTAAACAATAAAAACAGTAAAAACAAATTTAGTGAGTCACTGAATTTATTTAAACAATGTTTGTTTTAAAATTCGACCCCATGAAGAACATTACAACATGTAAACAACAGTTCAGATTGGACCCCCCCACACACACGCCCCCCCCCCCTGCTGTTTGCATATATGACAGTGAGGCTGAACAACGTTAATCCTCCTGTTAAAGCTCCTGAGCTGCATCTGTCTGAGCTGGATTAACCTGAGACACACAGACATATGTGTGTGTGTGTGTGTGTGTGTGTGTGTGTGCACGGGGCATTGGGGGGTTAGTCACATGACTTCGTCTTCATCTGTAATTAGCACAGAGACTAAATCTGTGATAGAGACTTCAGATTAAGTGAAACCAGGTCAGAGTGTAGAGGAGGCACACACACACACACACACACACACACACACACACACACACACACACATGCCTGATCAATAATCAATCAGACACAGCTGATCATAAACTGGATCTGATCAGGCGTTTGGTCTCAATCAGCTGCTTCAATCTGATCGATCACTGATTGATTATTGATCAGACATATTGATACTGACTGAGTCCAGAACCCTCTGTGACTCCACTGTCTTCAGTTTCTCTCCATCACCCCCCCACCCCACCCCACCCCCCTACTCCTCGTCTCTGGTCCAGCTGACGGGGATCCACTGTGGTTCCTCCTGAGCCTGCTGGATGACGGAGCACAGCTGGATGCAGGCGTCCTGCAGGTCGTCGTTCACCAACACACTGTCAAACAGCTGTTTGTACTTTCCCTCCATCAGATGAGAGACCTCCTCCAGCTCCACAAAGTCCTCCTCCTGTGAGGGGGGGGGTCATTAAGTTACTGAAGTCATTTCAACTGAAGGCACTTAGCATAGCTTAGCTTAGCTTAGTTTACATTTCTGTGCAGATAAAATGAAAACGGTCAGGAGGTGGCACCATGCTAACAGTTTACCCCTGTCACCAGTCTTTATGCTAAGTTAAGCTAGGCTAACCAGCTGCTAATCAACGTGAACACTCAATGAGAAATGGATCTTCTCCAAGGTTTGATCGTATTCTTTGTTACTTGTTTGTTTTCCTCTGAAACCAGCAGATGCCTCCTCAGAGCACAGGTGAGGTTCTGATGTGAAAAAAAATCAAGGAACCTCCTGAGGAAGCACCAGAGGAAGCACCTGAGGAACCTCCTGAGGAAGCACCTGAGGAAGCACCTGAGGAACCTCCTGAGGAAGCACCAGAGGAAGCACCTGAGGAAGCACCAGAGGAAGAACCCAAGGGAACCTCTTGAGGTAACTCCTGGGGAACCTTCTGAAGAAGCACCTAAAGATCCTCCTGACTGTCTCACCGTGAACGGCCTGTTGACGCTGTAGTTGGTGATGACGGAGGCGTCTCTGCGGCTCAGCCTCAGTCTCTCTGGACTTGGAGCTTTGATGAAGATCACATAGGGCTTCAGTCTCCTGGTCCGTAGGGGGAGGATGCTCTGCAACAACCAGACAGTGTGTCAGGAGTTAGTGTGTTCATCCATCCTGGTTAGAGACAGACCAGTGTGACACTTTAACATGGAAACATGCTTCTGGACATTATGGGATGGATCTTTTGGTTGATCAACACTGTTGTAAAGCAGCTGTCCTCCTCCCCCTCCTCCTCTCCCTCCCCCTCCTCCTCCCCCTCCTCACTGAGCAGCTTCTTCTTCTCCAGACTCACATGCGGTTCTATGTCGATAATGCACATCCGTCCTCGTCTCAACACGTCATCGATGGCGTCGGTGCTGGTGCCGTACAGGTGTCCTTTATACTCACCATACTCCACGAACCTGAACACACACACAATACAGAAGATTTAATTGTGACATGATCATGTGCCACGTGTGTGTGTGTGTTGTGTGTGAGCTCACTGACCTGTGGTTACACACCATGTACTCAAACAGCTCCTTGGTCACAAAGTGGTACTCTCTCCCTGACTGCTCCCCCGCTCTGATTGGACGAGTGGTGTCTGGACAAACAGGAAACAGGCAGAGCATCATGACCTGACCAGGACCAGGACCAGGACCAGGACCTTATCTGGACCCAGAGCTGTTAGCCTGAACAGAATCATGGTCCAGTCTCCACAGGTTGTTAGAGATGTTACGTACGAGGTACGGGTCCCTGGAAGGTGGACGGGTTCAGTTTGATGAGTCTCCTCCTTAGTTCAGTCACTCCCACTCCTGAAGCTCCTGGAGGAGGAGGAGGAGGAGGAGGAGGAGGAGGAGGAGGAGGAGAGGATGTAAACAGGAGTTAACGCTCAGACTGACAACAGGACATTAAACTTCAGGTCTTGGTCTCTCACCGACGAGGATGATGAGGCGGTGGTTCTCCTGCGGGGTGCGCTGGTACAAAGTCACCTCCTCGTAGGGTGAGGACAGGGCGCTGCTGCTGGGGGAGCAGGAGGTGCAGGACTGTCGCCTCCTCCTGTAGGATGTTCTCCTCCACAGACGGAAGCTCTTCCGGAAACCAGCTAAGGAGAACATCGTCCAGTCAGTCTTTTGTCCACTCATCCATCCATCCATCCATCCTCCATCAATCATCCATCAATCATCCATCTATCCCCCATCCATCCATCCATCATCCATCCATCATCCATCCATCCATCCATCCATCCATCCATCCATCCATCTCACCCAGGTAGATCCCATCAGTGACGTCAGACTCGGTCTCATCTGAGGAGAAACATCAACACTTTGTAATAAACTGAACTTTAATCAGCGTCTCGTTAAGAAAACACGTGACTCATCCACATGATATTTCACATATTTACCTCCTGAATCAAACACAGAATTAACACGAACAATAAAATGTGCACTTTAACACCATGTGCTTTATTTTGAAAACTCTGGATGGTTAGACACCGAGCCTCCTGATTGGCTCATCAGCCTCGACCACCATCTTTTTTGTAAAATATTCATGATGTCAATCATTTTGAAACTCAGTGATCAATAAAAAGCTAAATGTATCAATCTGTTGATTACTGATCAGTGTGCAGCATCAGTGATTGATCTGCATGTGAAACATGAACTAATCAGACTTACCTACCAAAATGTATTTCTTCTAGATCTGAGGGAGGAGAGAAACCACAGTCACATCCACAGCTCTGACTCAGCACCTGCTACTGCTACTGAATGTTATATCAGTGTCATGTGACATGTTTCACCTGGTAAGGTGCGTTTGTCGTCACTGTGTTGGAGCTCGTCCTCTGAAACAGACCAAAACAAAACTTCAAACACAGAGAGGTGAACACGTGACTTCCTGTAGTTGCTGTTGTTTACAACCAACGGCAACAAACGACAGGAGGCCGTTCAGACTTTTTGCCTTCAGGGCTTCCGTAGAAAACAGACGACTACTTCCCAGAATCACAAACCACACTGAAGCTAACGACTCTCTACTAACGACCACACACAGGTGATACTGAGGCTCCTCCCACTCACCGTCATCAACCAGGGTCACTGCGGTCAGCAGGTGAATGAATGGAGAAGGAAAAGACAGGTGAGCAGACAGGTGAGCAGACAGGGGAACAGACAGGTGAGCAGACAGGTGAACAGACAGGGGAACAGACAGGTGAGCAGACAGGTGAGCAGACAGGGGAGCAGACAGGGGAACAGACAGGGGAACAGACAGGTGAACAGACAGGTGAACAGACAGGTGAACAGACAGGGGAACAGACAGGTGAGCAGACAGGTGAACAGACAGGTGAACAGACAGGTGAACAGACAGGTGAGCAGACAGGTGAACAGACAGGTGAGCAGACAGGTGAACAGACAGGTGAGCAGACAGGTGAACAGACAGTTGAACAGACAGGTGAGCAGACAGGTGAACAGACAGGGGAACAGACAGGTGAGCAGACAGGTGAGCAGACAGGTGAACAGACAGGTGAACAGACAGGAGAACAGACAGGTGACAGGTGGACTCACAGGGTCTGATGCAGGTGTGGACCTGTAGCGGTTGACACCACCACTGCTCCCTCTGTTTACTGTGGACACACAGAGAGGATGATGAAGGTGAGGATGATGACGGTGAGGTTCCACTGACAGGTGAGTGCAGGTGTTCTTCATCACCTCTTCAGCATGCTGGCCGAGGGAATCAAACCTGCGCAGGACACAGCACACGGCAGCTTCCTGGCCTGCCACCACTGTCCGTCCGACTGGTCCACCACCTCCAGCAGGTCTCCTCTGCCGAATGCCATCCCGGCATCGGGGCAGGGGATGGAGGCGTCCTGCAGGGGGCAGTAGTCCACCATTGCCTTCATGTACACCTGGCACAGAAAGAGGTCAAAGGTCACCAGTGTCCTGTGTGCAGGACAGAGGACGGTGAGAGGAGGAGGAGTCTGACCGGCCTCTGGCTGCTGCTGCTCTGAGCCGCGTTAGGAATCACTTTGAACAGGATGGTCCCCTGAGAGTTGATCTGACAGAGACACAACAAGGAGCACTCATCATCATCATCGTCATCGTCATCGTCACACACGCTTGCCATATGAACATGATCCACAGCTCTGTTTTTTATCACAGGGAACATGTTGTTGACCTACCAGGATCTGGATCACCTGCTCCGGCTCCAGACCCACCACAGGGCGACCGTTCACCTCCACCAGCATGTCCCCAGGATGGAGGAGGCCTGAGACACACACACACACAGACACACACACACACACACACACACACACACACACACACACACTTTGTAACCTCTGCAATGTTATCATTAACACACACACACACACACACACACACTGTGTCCCCTCACCGCTGCGGTCAGCTAGTCCTCCATGAATCACTCTGGCGATGTAGATCTCTCCCGTCTCCTCGTCCCTCCTGATCGTTGCTCCCTGACACACACACACACACACACACACACACACACACACACACAGATTACATATAGAGACTGGACAAAAGCACCTCTGACCTCTGACCTCATCATAATCATGATTGATGTATGAATGATGATGATGATGATGAAGATGATGATGATCAAGATGACAGTGATGAAGATGACAGTGATGATGGTGATGAAGATGATAAGGATGAAGGTACAGTGTGACACCTGTGTACCTGTGAACACCTGGTGCTGATGATCCAGTGTTTGTTGCTGTTGGTAAACCAGATGTTTGTGAGTTTGACTCCAGAACCAGAACCAGAACCAACATTAGATCCAGAACCAGAACCAGAACCAACATTAGAACCAGAACCAGAACCAGAACCAGAACCAGAACCAACATTAGATCCAGAACCAGAACCAGAACCAACATTAGAACCAGAACCAGAACCAGAACCAGAACCAGAACCAACATTAGAGCTAGAACCAGACCCAGAACCGGCGCCAGCAGGAGACGAAACGATTTCTTCTTCTCTTCCTACTTCTTCTTCTTCTTCCGTGGCGTCAGGCAGCCGGAGCGCTCACCCTCTCCCTCGTCCTCCAGAGCTGCAGAGGTGGAGCCATTGTGGAATCTCACCTGTCCATTATTACTGCTGACACCTGCCCTGTGGGCGGAGCCAAAAGTCACCACCGTCTTCTTACAGCCTCCGTTGATGCGCTGAGGACTGTGGGGGGGGGCGCGGCTGTCGGTGCAGGAGCTGCCCGAGGAGGAGGAGCAGGAGGAGGAGGGTGAGGAGAGGGGCCGGGGGTAAGGAGTGGGGGGTTTGCGGACGACTCTGGGGGAGACAGAGGAGATGCGTGGAGGAGGGGGAGGAGCCTGCTGCTTTGGCCTGTGTGGAGGTGAGGACACCATGAGGCCCTGCAGCTTGTCCACCACCTGGACCAGCAGGTGGAGCGCCTGAGCGTTCTCCTCCACGCTGTCTGAGATCAGCTCTGTCGCCGCCACCATGGTTCGGCCCAGGTGACGCACGTCCTGAGAGCCACGGTCCAGGCTGCTCGCCGCCGTCTGGACCGTGGACCTGAGCTTGTCCACATGGGGGCGGGGCTTCAGATGCTGCTGCTGGCTCCGTGTCTGTTGACCGTGGAGCCCGTTGTGACCAGAGGGGGTGGAGCACTGGGGCATCATGGGACGATTCACAGGCTCCTGCCAGTGTTGGTTGTGAGGCGGTGTTTGCCGGGTGGAGCGCTGGGCAGCAGGAGTAGGGGGGGCAGTGTGGGCTCTGAGGGCAGGGGGCGGAGCCCGGCCTGGAGTAGGGACAGTCCTGGACTGCCCCCCCTTGCCCCCGCTGATGGTACAGGACAGGGGAGGAAGGGAGGCTGAAGGCCGGGACCGGAGGGGGAGGGTAGGCATAGTCGTCACTGCTCCCCCCTGGAAAGACACCGACCCCCCCACCAGACCTCTCTGCAAGGAGAAGAGGAGGAAGAAAAGAGAGAAACACTGTCAATGGAAAAAATCACCATGACTGACGGATGAAGAAGAAGAGATGAAGAAGTGATGAAGAAGTGGTGATGAAGTGATGAAGAAGTGATGAGGAAGTGATGATGAAGTGATGAAGAAGTGATGATGAAGTGATGAAGAAGTGATGAAGAAGTGATGATGAAGTGATGATGAAGTGATTAAGAAGTGATGAAGAAGTGATGAAGTGATGATGAAGTGATGAAGCGATGAAGAAGTGATGAAGAAGTGATGAAGCGATGAAGAAGTGATGAAGAAGTGATGAAGAAGTGATGATGAAGTGATGAAGTGATGAAGAAGTGATGAAGCGATGAAGAAGTGATGAAATGATTATTGTCCTCTCCTCGTCTCTTCCTCCTCCTCCTCTTACCGGTGCAGGGGGCAGGGCTAAAAACCGAGGGAGCTGATTGGTTGAGCCTCCTCTTCAGCTCCGTGGTCTGTGGACAGAGGCAGCAGCTTCCTGTCGACTGGTAGCGGGGGAGGAAGGGGCGTGTCCTGTCTCCTCGGGGGAGGGGCAAAGGCCTGGCTTCACTCTCTGTGGCTCTAAGCTCCTCCCCTGACCACGCCCTCCTGGCAGGGGCCAGTTGCTCCAGTGTGAGGCGATGGAGGCTGCTCCACCGACCACGGATCACGCTGGCTCCGCCCCTGACGCTCGATTGGTGCTGTGCTGCGTTCTTAGTCAACGAGAGAGAAAGTTGGTCTCTTATTGATTATTGATCACTGATCACACAACAACCTGTTGAAAAGCTGTGGTTGTTATTGTTGTCGTCATCAGTGTCTTTATTTTAATTGATTCCAATATCTGACTATTGATCAGTGACACAATCTGATCACATGTCTTAAGATAGATCAATTATTACTCTCTGGTCTCTGATCAGTTTCTTTGTCCTGAGGTCACCACAGGTGAATCCAGGTGAACCATGAACCTGTGTCATGGTTACAGAGTGTCGGGGGCGGAGCTTCTCACCAGCGGCTGGTTGTTCTTCACCAGACAGACGATCCTCATGGCCTCCTCATCCTCAGGTAACTCGTCAGGGAGGGGGGGCAGGACGGGGCTGTAGTCTGCCTGGGCCACACTGTCGTGGGAGGACAGGAGGGCCTGTGGGGGGGTCCAGGTGTGAGAACAGAGCAGCAGAGACTGTGTGAGGAAGCAGGTGAGTTTGATGGTGACAGACTCACCTGTAGGTGGGCGGAGCTCAGGAGGCTGTAGAGCTCTCTGGCTTCAGGTGAGGGACGATGGAGCTTCTGTATGAAGGACATGACCTGACACACACACACACACACACACAGACATGATGTCATATTACTGTGTGTGTGTGTGTGTGTGTGTGTGTGTGTGTGTGTGTGTGTGCATGTACCTCGTGTGAGAGTCCAGAGGCGTACGGCAGAAACGGGCTGGGTGTCGACCTCTGGAACTCCAGCAGGCACTCATACATCTGGAGAGAAAACAGGAACTGACATCAGATGATGGCGTGTGTGTGTGTACATGTGTGTGTGTGTGTGTGTGTGTGCGCGTGTGTACATGTGTGTGTGCGTGTGTGTGTACATGTGTGTGTGTACATGTGTGTGTGCATGTGTGTGTACATGTGTGTGTGTACATGTGTGTGTGCGTGTGTGTGTACATGTGTGTGTGTACATGTGTGTGTGCGTGTGTGTGTACGTGTGTGTGTGTGTGTGTGTGCGTGTGTGTGTGTACATGTGTGTGTGTACATGTGTGTGTGCGTGTGTGTGTACGTGTGTGTGTGTGTGTGTGTGCGTGTGTGTGTGTACATGTGTGTGTACATGTGTGTGTGTGTGTGCGTGTGTGTGTGTACATGTGTGTGCGTGTGTGTGTGTACCTGCAGCAGGGCGTGCAGCCATCGTGCACTCAGCAGTTCATGCAGCAGCTCAGCTCCACTGACGTTTCTGTTCACGGCCTCACCCACATCATCCACCACACTGGACAGCACCTGACTGACACCTGCACACACACACACACACACACACACACACACACACACAGGTGAGACATGTTCATGTGTGGTCAGGTGGCACGGTGGTTCAGTGGTCAGCAACAATGTTCTAGGTTTGATCCCCAGGCCTGTGAGGGTTCTCCTGCTCCTCAGCAGGTTTGGACCTGATGACTCATGTTCCTGTGAAGTCACTGGTGTCTGTGTTCACCTGTGACAGACAGGTGACATGTCCAGGTGAACTCCGCCCCCCTCACTCCCCTGTGACTCCAGATGAACTCTGTACTCTCTGATGATGATGACAGCAGTGAGTGAGGAGGTGAAAACACACACACACACACACACACATCCTAATACCATGTGAATTAGGTCTGAGAGGAGATTAGGTCCAGATGTGGACTGGGTCAGGAATTAGATCTGAGTTCATGGTGAAGATTCAACTCAAGGACAACAAACAATAAACACCATCAGTGGTTACAGGTGTGTGTGTGTGCGTGTGTGTGTGTCTCACCGTGCTCCATCATGTGTCTCATGTTGATCCAGTTGCTGCTGAAACAGGTTTTTCCCACTGAAAGTGAAATAAAACTTTTAGTGAGTTGAAGCTTCAGAGAGAAAAACACAAACAGAAGCAGAATCTGATCTGAGGTCAGTCTGACACACACTGAGCGAGTGACATCACTGACGGATGAAGATCAACATCACAGGTCATGGATGAATAATCATCACTGTCATGTTTCCATCTTGAACCAGTGAGAGTTTGGAGCCGATCCTGTCAACCTTCACTGGTCTCAGCTCAGTGAAGTCGAGGAATAAATGACCTTGGACGTCAGTGAAAACCACAGTAAGACGTGTGAACTCCGCCCACTGAGACCAAACTACAGCTTCACTAAGGACACAACATTAAAATGAGATTTGTGTGTGTGTGTGTGTGTGTGTGTGCAGAGAGACTACTTGTGGTCTAATTTGAGGCTACGTCTCCTCTTTAGCTCCTTATCTTGGCTCAGCTTCTGTTTCCTCTGACACTGTCACTCAGGAAGCTTCAATTAACTACTGAGCTCATTACATCATCGCAGCATCATCGCAGTCCTCTGGAGGTCATTAACCACAGATCTGTTGTTGTTTGTATAAATGGAGTTTTACAAAGCATCAGTGAGAAGCTGCTATGCAGAAGGAATCAAATCTGATGAAGGTGACACCTGAGGATGAAGGTCAGGTTTACGTTTACTCCTCCACTCATCCCTGCACTTTCTCTACACTCAGGATCCACTGACCTCAGACCAGTGAAACTGAAACTCATGAAAACTGGTTTAATTGCACTGAACAGGTCAAAGAGGTGAAACCGGCAGCTGTGGACCTGGTCCTGGATCCACTTCAACACAACCTCCACAGACCGGAGACAACGATGGACGACGACGTCCAGCGTTTCTGAAGCTGTCTGGACGTCGTCATCTCACCTGAACCTGATGGCACTCAAGTCCTGGGTAAAGCAGAATGTGGTCACCTACCTGTCAGTCAAAGAAGCCACGCTCTGGTTTGTTGGACAACTAGTGCAGAGAGAGAAACAATCGCAGATGAAAACCTAGCGCGGTCCAGATGTGAAGTTGAGTCTGGTTTGTTCTGGTTAACTCAGTTTGCCTTTAACCAAAGAAACAGCCTGATGTACCTGAAGCTAACGACCTGTCCACCAACCGACACGTCACAGTGTTGACTCCGATGTTCATGACCCCAGAGGATGAACCCTACTGACATCACCTCTAGTGCCACAGGAGGTCGACATTAAACAAGGATGTCAACAGCTCCTGAACAGATGAAAACTGAGTTGGGACGTTCCTGTTCCCCTGAGGATGAGCTCAGCTATCAGACAGGTCGGCATCACTCCCACTAACCAAAGTCCTGCAGAACGGATGATGTCAGCCGGTAAACACACCGACGACTCACCGCTGTGTGTTCGAGTACAACACACACACACACACACACACACAGCTACATAAGCATACACAGATACCAGTATATTAGTATATGACTCACCAGCTCGTCCTGGCTGCTGTTGTGTCACTGTGAACTCTGACGTGAACCAGTGGTGACTGACTGGAGGGTATTTTACTACCAAACCAAAACAGACACTAATCCTCTATAACCCGCCTTAATCCACCAACCACCAACCTCCCTCTCTCTCTGTCTCTCTCTCTCTCTCTCTCCCTCTCGCCCCCTCTTCTGTCCATCTTATTGCCTTCTTTTGGGATGTTTTACCCTGCTGCCCTCTGTCACTCACTCCATCTGTTTCTCCTGTGTGTCACGTCCACGTCTCTTCACCGTCCATTCACTCGCTCACTGTCATGGCTGCTTCTGTCATTTTCTCCCTCTCTCTCTCACTTAGAGTACTTCAACAGATCACAAAGCTTCTTAACTCTTTACTGCTTTTAGTCACACTCACACACACACACACACACACACACACACACACACACACACAGCAGGTCAGACATGCTCAGCTGCAGGAAACACAGTGTTAAGAGGACGACACACACTGTGATGCATTAAAACCCAACACGTGTAACATCTGGATGTTGAGAGACCAGTCGCTATCAGCTGTGTGTGTGTGTGTGTTGGGGGTTATCACAGGGTAATGGTCACTGGGTCACCCCTGCAGTGATTAACACTGATCCTTCACAGTGAGATATGGAAACACAAACAGGAGCAGATGGAAGGAAACATGGCCGCCGCCGCAGCTCCTCCTGAGCTCAGGAAACAACTGGAAACCTGCGTCTCCTGCTCCTTTGACACAACGACTGTGATAAAATGAACATTTATGTCCAGCTGGATGTTTTTAAACGTCCTCTCGTCAGGGCAGTGAAAACCTCAAAAGTTCCATATTAGAGGTTTGATTTCCACGACTGTCACATCACACGACGTCACCACAACTGCCACATGACACAGTGGTCATGTGACAGTCGAGGTCACATGTTGTGTGTCGTCACTTCAGGTGAGTGGTGGAACAACATCAGGAACCTTTACAGCTGCGAATCAGTAAAAAGTGTTCTCATGATGCTTGAGCTCGTCCAGATGTGATCTGATCGGAGAAGACGTTCGCTCCCAGATGTTTTATCACCGAATCAAACAGTCACACGTTCTGTTTGTGCTGCTGGTGGATGGAACCTGTGGCTCCGCAGACCACTGCGTCACCTGAGTGAAGCATATAATGCTAACGTTAGCAGCTAATGTTCATGTTACTTCTCAAACATTAGAGCGTTAGCAGCTAATGTTAACCTAAATGTGTCAGTTATATTAGTGACACTACACTGCTTAGCTTCATGCTAACCTTGTTTTAGTTAGCAGCTATTTCCACTGACGAGTTTTCTTTCTTTCTTCTTCTTCTTTTTTTTTCCAACATTAAACATTTAAAGACAAACATGAGGCTAACAGCTAATGTCACTGACACGATTTCCTTGTTGGAGCCTGAACCTTTCAGCTAAAACATTTATATTGTTCTCATTTTACCAGGAAATTCACGTAGAATAGCTAATGTTAGCAGCTAATGCTAATGACATGTTTCATCTGTCCTCCCTTTACAAACTTGATGACCACGTTACCAGCCAACGTTAGTGACCATTTAGAGACCATTAAGAGAGACACACTGGAGGCAGCAGAGACTGAGACTCTGATGTTTAGTTTGTACAGTGGGTCAAACTCCAAAAACCCTGTAAACTACATTTCCCATAAGGAATGAGTTAGAAGAGCAGTTCATTTATTTCTCCTTTCATGTTTCCAGCAGATATTCTAACCACTGATGGTTTGTCCGTTTTAAACCCACATCTCCTCATCACAGTAAAGCTCTCAGGAACATTTTCTCCTCCAAAGTCACACTCCACATTATTCAAGTGTTTTCAGGCTGAGCAGCAGAAACATGACGTATGAACTGACTTTTCTGTCTAAACTTGGTGAACTTTCCCTTTAATTTGTTTCCTGCTCATGGAGTGCGTTAATTAGCATGCCACAGCTGTAGATGAACAATCTACAATAAATACATTGATCAGAAAAAATATCACAGTAGTAAAATATTACAGACCTGATTATTGTTGTCTCTCTTTTTTACGTTCCAATGTGTAAAATGTACAAAATATCGTCTGGACCATTATTGACAGTGTCTTTGAACATAAGAAATCACCACTGTCATTTGTTACTAAACTCATTTATTTGGATTAAATTACAAATGGAAAACCAACAGGAAATGAAAATGTGAAACATACACTAATGTGGATATCATGTGACATCACCAGACAGATCAGACACATCTGTCAAGATAATCTAACATCTGCATTATCACTACTGAATAAACTACATTATGTTCATTAACAGTGTAGATTTAGAAGCGATTTGACCTGAAGCATCAGCCTCTTGAGGTGTTTGGAGATTTCCTTCATTTTCAGTCCATATATGAACGGATTAAACAGAGGATGATACATTATCATCTGTAAAGTCAATATTAAACGAGCGAGTGTTGGAACATCAGATTGCAGTCGAACAATAACAACGTCATAAGTGAAAAAACAGGAGAAGTTGATTAAAACCAGCAGGTGAGGTAAACAGGTCTGTGCAGCTTTCTTCCTCACAGCTTTACAGCTTCTGTAGGAGATGATCAGTATCCTGGTGTATGTGAACAGGATGAAGAGCATGGGGAACAGTCCAATATTTACCAGTATGAAAACACCATACACTGACAGTGCTACTGAGGGAACACACTGAATTGTGTATATTGAAGAGTTACAGAACAGACCTTTCAAATTAAAGTGACACAGTTCTACCTCATCATACAACACAGCTGGCACTGTGAGTTCACAGAAAGGAACCAGCCAAGCTGAAACCAGGAAGACTTTGATGGTTCTTCTTCTCATGATAGTTGCATATTGCAGAGGTTTACATATAGACACATACCTGTCATAGGCCATGGCTGACAACAGTAAGAACTCTGAGGTGGCCAAAGTGTAATGTACATAAGTCTGAAAGAGACAAGCTGAGAAAGATATGAACTGTTTCTCAGACATGAAGTCAATCAGCAGCTTTGGGTAGATGTTGGTGCTGTAAAGAACAGAGTTGATTAACAAAGCTGCGATGAAAATGTACATGGGCTCATGGAGGTTTCTGTGAATCACAATCAGACACACGATGGTGGAGTTACAGCAGATTATCAGAATATAAACTGTAAACATGATCACAAAGCAAAGATATCTGTATTTCTGCACTTCTACATATCCACCAAGAGTTATATATGTCACATTGAATTCATCCATGAAGTTTCTCCAGACTAAAAGCATCACAGAGTAAAGCAGACAGACCATGGAAGAGGAACAACAGGCCTCAGCTTGAGGTCAGCAGGAACATGTTACCTGTATTCCATCATCTGGTTCATTCACAGATATCAACATCAGACAAAGTGAAGTGTTTGACTCAGTGGGATGTTTTTATCAGACTGCTTCAGCCTCCATGGGTCTGATTAAACTCTGACTCTCTAACATGTGACCGACTCCAGCAAACTCCAGAGTTCTGGACCCAAAGGGTTTGATGGATGTTGTTTCCTCTTTGAGTGACTACGTTGTCAAACAGTTCATTAGGGTTCAATGTTACATTTTCTTCACAATCAATAGTTTTCTTTCATCTAATGTGTTGTAGGTTTAATTTGAAGAGGACAGAATCATCATGTTTTCCTCTCAGTCTGCTCTCAGTAATAACAGTGTAACACACTCCTGGGTCAGCTCACATCTCTCCAGGTTTGGAAGGAACAAAAACTGAGGAAAGTCCCAGGAAACATAAGTGAATGAACTTCAGTGCAACCTTAGTTTACCTTGTAATATTCACAGGTTAGTAGGAGTTTAAACTATCTTTAAAAGTGCTAGCTCAAAAACTGAACTAGAGTTAGCCTAATGTCCAAAGGTCAGCTAATGCTACCCTCAAGTTTAAAGTAGTGGCTAAAGCTAGCCCTACACTTCCTAAACTTTAGAGCGTTAGCAGCTAATGTTAACCTTATAATGTCTCAGTTATGTTAGTGACACTACCAGCGGTGTCTGGTCAATAGAGGGTGCTAGAGCGTGCCCCACCACTCCCCAGTACCTTGAATAAGACTTTAAAAAATAAAATTAAAATACTTTGAAAAGTATATATTTTTAGGTGAGCAAGATAAAACTGTGTTAAATGCAATAAAACCTGCAATAACAATGTAGATTAAACATGCTCCACGTTGTCTAAAGTTACTGATTGATCATGTGTTTCCACCTTGGAGCGCAAAAATCTTTGCCTATAGACTGTCGTTGTAAGTTGTACATGCACAGAAGCTCCTCTTCAATAAAAGAGACAGGAGCTCCTTGGGGTGCAGTTCTCCTGTGCCCAGAGCTGAATGCAGCTCAATGATGGTGCCTTCCAGGTGTACTTGGAAGTTGGAATTTCTAACATCCTACGTCTACAAGTACATAAACGTTGTATTTTTGTTTCACCTTATTAATAGTCCATTCTTACGACTTCCGTGTTGGTTTCTCGAACTAGCTCAACTCGGAGTTGATGTTGTTCCAAGCTCTGAGTTCTGACTTCCAGTGCAAATGAAATGCACCGTTGCATACTGTGATACTCTGGTATCGATTAAGAGACCTGGGCTGAAATGTTCAATTGTTCATGCCTGCGTTATCTCTTCACCTGCTGCACTCAGTGAAGTTAAACTGCGGCCAACGAGTCAATATTGACTCCAAGACCATAAATTTGTTATAAGGACCCAAATGAACTATACCATCACCACCACCACCTGCCATGTTGGCGGTGAATCTCAGCAGCAGATGTCCAAGAAATGCTGCACACTGAGCCCAGGTGATCTTCAGAGTGTACAGAGACAGGATAGAAGCTGGGCCTAAATGTGTGGTGTTGGTCTTTTACAAAGTTGTTAATCATAGTAGTGCTGTATTGTGCAGAAAAGTGGGGAACACACCTTAGAATGGGCCCTATATAATTTAATAGACAAGTTTTATTTTGAAGGTTGGTATTGGCCCCCCTGGAGAAAACTACACCAGCCGCCACTGGACACTACTCTGCTTAGCTTCATGCTAACCTTGTTTTCCATAAGTTAGCAGGTAATGCTGCTGACAAGTTTTCTTTTTATTCCCCAACATTAAACATATGAAGACAAACATTAAACAAACTGGAGGCAGCAGAGACTGAGACTCTGATGTTTAGTTTTTAAAATGTTGAAAAATATTAACTGAATCATTAGACACAGATTCATGGAACATAAGAAATCACCACTGCTATTTTTTCTTATTAGGATAAATGAACAACCAACAAGAACAAGGATGAAACAGTCATTAATGTGAATATCATACGAAATGACGTCTAATGATGATGTGTATAAGCTATAAAAACAAATCAGACACATCTGTCAAGATAATCTAACATCTGCATTATCACTACTGAATAAACTACATCATGTTCATTAACAGTGTAGATTTAGAAGTGATTTGACCTGAAGCATCAGCTTCTTGAGCTGTTCATAGATTTCCTTCATTTTCAGTCCATATATGAACGGATTAAACAGAGGATGATACATTATCATCTGTAAAGTCATTATTAAACGAGCGAGTGTTGGAACATCAGATTGCAGTCGAACAATAACAACGTCATAAGTGATAAAACAGGAGAAGTTGATTAAAACCAGCAGGTGAGGTAAACAGGTCTGTGCAGCTTTCTTCCTCACAGTTTTACAGCTTGTGTAGGAGATGATCAGTATCCTGGTGTATGTGAACAGGATGAAGAGCATGGGGAACAGTCCAATATTTAGCAACACCAACACACCATACACTGACAGTGTTACTGAGGGAACACACTGAAGTGTGTATATTGAAGAGTTACAGAACAGACCTTTCAAATTAAAGTGACAGATTTTCACATTAATGTACAAGATAACTGCTGCTACAAACTCACAGAAAGGAACCAGCCAAGCTGAAACCAGGAAGACTTGGATGGTTCTTCTTCTCATGATAGTTGGATATTGCAGAGGTTTACATATAGACACATACCTGTCATAGGCCATGGCTGACAACAGCAAGAACTCAGAACAAGCCAGAGAGTAAAATATAAACCACTGAAAGAGACAAGCTGAGAAAGATATGAGCTGTTTCTCAGACATGAAGTCAATCAGCAGCTTTGGGTAGATGTTGGTGCTGAAAAGAACAGAGTTGATTAACAAAGCTGCGATGAAAATGTACATGGGCTCATGGAGGTTTCTGTGAATCACAATCAGACACACGATGGTGGAGTTACAGCAGATTATCAGAATATAAACTGTAAACATGATCACAAAGTAAAGATATCTGTATTTCTGCACTTCTACATATCCACCAAGAGTTATATATGTCACATTGAATTCATCCATGAAGTTTGTCCAGACTAAAAGCATCACAGAGTAAAGCAGACAGACCATGGAAGAGGAACAACAGGCCTCAGCTTGAGGTCAGCAGGAACCTGTTACCTGTATTCCATCGTCTGGTTCATTCACAGATATCAACATCAGACAAAGTGAAGTGTTTGACTCAGTGGGATGTTTTTATCAGACTGCTTCAGCCTCCATGGGTCTCATTAAAGCTGCAGTGCGAAACTTCTGTCAACCCTGGTACGTGATTACAAAAACACATGAAAGGTATTCACACATGAAGCTTCACTTTCCATTCAAACAGGGTTGGGGAGTAACGGACTACAAGTAATATGAGTAACTGTATTCTGTTACAGTTTAAATTGGTGTAGCACACTGTATCCAAAAACCACCAAACCCAACTTTATAATAAGCAACACAACCTCCTGTCCATGTGGACAGGGGGACGGGGGCTGCCATCGCTAGCACCTTTGACTGCATGTTTGCTCAATGGAAAATTGAAAAAGACAATGTGCATGTTGTGCTTTGTGACAATGCACGGAACATGCAGAAGACAATGGGCAAGTGTGGTGTTAAAAGCCTGGGCTGCATGGGTCATACGCTGCAGCTAGCAGTGCATGATGGAGTGTTAAGCCAGCGAAGCATCTCTGACTGTGTGGCTATTGGAAGGAAAATAGTTGGACATTTTCGCCACTCTCAACTGGCCACCTCTCGGCTGAGAGACATACAGCAAGCGTTAGGCATGAAAACCAAGATGCTACAACAAGATGTCACCGCCAGATGGAATAGTACTTTTTACATGATGAAAAGTCTACTGGATCAGAAGCACTTGGTGTGTATGGAGCAGATCATGAGCTACCTGCTTGTTCCGGTGCATATCAGTGGGGCCTCGTTGAAAACATGCACAGACGAACCGCAAGAGAAGAAGATAAGAACAAGCAATGAGGGTGGAAAGTTGCTACTTGACATGCATGATGAAATTCTGGAGGAAAACTCGTTCATGGAACAGCAGGCAGGCCTGACAAGCCACACAAGTGTGCAGGTATAGCATTATCAAACCCTGTCTTTTATTCAAATAACAAAGCCTGTTAAAAAACCTTTGTGTAATGGTTTTATTAAAGTGCTGTACATTCTATAGACTTACTAAAATAATAGATTTACTTAAATCACAAAACTAATTGTTAAAAAATTACCTTTTTTAGTAATGCTTCTCTGCCCTCTTGAGGTCAACCTTTAGCACTGGTCATCTGCCCAGAGCGAAGTTCACAGAGCAGAGCTCTTAAGGGGAGGACAGTGTTGTAATGTCCAGATTGCTGGTAATTTATCAGACATACATAGTAATACACTTGTCTACATTCCTGTTGGTGCATGGCTATCTGAGTGAGCCCCCCATCCCAGAAATGAGAGCCCATTGCTGTATTGGAAAAGCAACATGTCTCACTTTCCTGCCCTGGCCAAAGCAGCATCCAAGTACCTTTCAGCTCCATGTACAAGTGTGGACAGCGAACGTCTCTTCTCTGCTGCATCACATATTGTTGATGAAAAGATAAACAGGACTCAGTGCGAGGAAGCAGAAATGCTTCTCTTTGTCAAAAAAAACCTGCCTTTGATGATGAAGCAGGCCTAGACTATAACCTACAGTGCCAGGTCGAAACACTGTTTCAGTGTTTGGGACATTTACTTTGAGTACATTGTGGCTGCTTTAAGTTGGAAAATGTACAATGGCTATGTCTTTGGAGTTACAGTTATGTGACAGTTCTAATATTTTGATTTAACATTTTCATAGATGGGACTTGAAAGTGACTTGCACTGATTTGCACTTGTATGGGTTTTTAATGTTTGCTTGGTGGAAACATTGTTTCAGTGTTGGGACATTTACTTGAAAATTACAGTGCAAGCTGGAAAATGTGCACTGAGAGACATGTTTTTGATATTCCTGATTTAACCTTTTTCACCGATTTGAGTTTAAATGGAGTGGACTTGAGCTTGAAACATGTGCTGCAATTTAATAAAGGCCTGGTTGCCATGTATGGCATGAACTGGCAAGTTTGATAATGATAAGGATATTATTTTTGATTTATGATCCTTACTGTAATTTTTGATCCACACTTTCTCACAGGAGTTTTGTGAGTTGAGGGAGTTAAACTGATCTTTAATTTAGTTCACACTTGCTACAAGTTGTAAAGGTTGCTAAAAAATAACACTGTTGGTTACTGGTGTTTTATGGCAGCTCTGTAACCTTATTTGGAAGTAAAACACGTTTTGAAAATAAAGGAAAACGTTCAAAAATTCGGTTATTGGCTTTAACAGCAATATTAATATCAGATATTGGTATCGGTCAGAATTTTCATATCGGTGCGTCTCTAATTGTTTTTTGCCTTGTGAATATCAAGCAGCTGCTCTTTGCCAGTCAGCAGTAAAGACATTACTCAGTAATCAGTCATTACAAGCTGTGATGATGTAATGAAATAGGATGACATCAGTTTCTTCATTAAATATAAATCATAATCTACTGTGTAACAACCAACATTATACATTCCCCTCACATTACAACCAACTTCATTAGGATGAATACTAACTGAAACTAATATGATCACACTGCATCAGTCGTAGAAACAAATACACTAGATTGTGCACTAACAGTACAGATACAGCTACATAAAATTAGTTAACTGAACATTTCAAACTTTGACTTAACATCTTTTTGAGGTGTTTGAAGATTTCTTTCATTTTCAGTCCATATATGAACGGATTAAACAGAGGATGATACATTATCATCTGTAAAGTCATTATTAAATGAGCAAGTGTCGGGAAATTAGATTCAAGTTTCACTATAACAACATCGTAAGTCATAAAAAAGGAGAAGCTGATTAAAACCAGCAGGTGAGGTAAACAGGTCTGTGCAGCTTTCTTCCTGAATTCTCTGCTGCTTCTGTAGGAGATGATCAGTATCCTGGTGTATGTGAACAGGATGAAGAGCATGGGGAACAGTCCAATGTTTAGCAACATGAAAAGCCCGTACATGGACAGTGCTGCTGAGCGAAAACACTGAAGATTGAACAATGAGTTGTTACAAAACAGACCTTTCAAAGTGAAGTGACACAGTTTTATGTCAGCGTTCAATACAGCTGACACTGTGAGCTCACTGGCAGGAACCAGCCAAGCTGAAACCAGGAAGACTTGGATGGTTCTTCTTCTCATGATAGTTGCATATTGCAGAGGTTTACATATAGACACATACCTGTCATAGGCCATGGCTGACAACAGTAAAAACTCTGAAGCGCCCAGAGTGTAATATATAAAAGTCTGAAAGAGACAAGCTGAGAAAGATATGAGCTGTTTCTCAGACATGAAGTCAGTCAGCAGCTTTGGGTAGATGTTGGTGCTGTAAAGAACGGAGTTCATTAACAAAGCTGCGATGAAAATGTACATGGGCTCATGGAGGTTTCTGTGAATCACAATCAGACACACGATGGTGGAGTTACAGCAGATTATCAGAATATAAACTGTAAACATGATCACAAAGTAAAGATATCTGTATTTCTGCACTTCTACATATCCACCAAGAGTTATATATGTCACATTGAATTCATCCATGAATTTTCTCCAGACTAAAAGCAGAGTAAAGCAGACAGACCATGGAAGAGGAACAACAGGCCTCAGCTTGAGGACAGCAGCAACATGTTACCTGTATTCCATCATCTGGTTCATTCACAGATATCAACATCAGACAAAGTGAAGTGTTTGACTCAGTGGGATGTTTTTATCAGACTGCTTCAGCCTCCATGGGTCTGATTAAACTCTGACTCTCTAACATGTGACAGAGTCCAGCAAACTCCAGAGTTCTGGACCCAAAGGGTTTGCTCCCGTCACATGTCATTGACTTTGTGTCTACATGGTACAGTATAGTGGAAATGGGTTCAATATCACATTTGCTTAACAGATCAATAATTTCTAATTATTACCATTTGTACTCTGAGCAATGTGAGTGGTCGAGACAGAGGTGACTCATCAGTATTTACTGCTGCACTGTAACGAGGCGATTTATGATCAATGATGTTGATGAATGGGATTATGAATGTTGATGTAATCTGTAAAGTGAGACTTGAACCTTGTTTGTGACCATAAACTACATATAAACACTGGATCTGTAAGCACAGACACGATTTTTGCCTCTGTTTCTAAGGGTGTATTCAGACCTGTGGCTCATCTGCTTTGTTCAGATTCAGGGGCTAAAACGAATCAATTGTTGCATATTTCTTTTGGGTCATTTGTGTTCACACAGTAAAAGTCCCAGGCAGTTCAAAGTTGTAAAAAATGCCATGTGCAAACCAACTGTTCTCTCATTGTGGTTTTTTGTTTCAACCAATCAAGAGCATACAGTTTGACCAATCAGCTGCCTGACATCAGTTGATTAAATGATTCAAGTCTGGTGAGCTGCTGCTTGGTTGGAAAGAAAACCTGCAGCCACTCGGCCGTTTGTGGAACAGTCTGGACATGCCTGGCCAAAGGGATTTTCTTGAGGACTTCTTGATGTGTTCACAAGAACAACATAATGTTTTGTGAGGTCACCAGTAGGGATGTCCAATAATATCGGCCGACCGATTATATCAGCACGATATTGGCCAATTTATGTAATATCTGTTGATATCGGTATCGGATTTTCCTTCAATAATAAAAACCGATCACTGAAAGCCTGGGTTTTGCCTGTCCTTAAATGCTTGTGGGGTCCTGAGACTGGCACGCGGCGCGCGATTGATGACCTGATCAAGCCGTGCCTGGAAGCAAAACAGCGGCAGCAACCATAGCAACAACAACAGTGTGCGGCTTGTTGTGGCTAACGAGCCTGCTCGCTCATCGCTCGAAATTTTTTTCAAAGTTTCACCAGCAGATAAAAGGTATGCCGTTTGTAAAAATTGCGAGGCACTTGTCATGTGAGGGAGGAATAAGACTTCGTCTTACAACACTTTGAATTTAATCGCTCACATCAGGAACAAGCACCCCGAGGCACACGAAGTCTTTGTGCAGCAAACGAAAGAGAAAATCCAAGGAAAGGACGCACTGAAAAAAACAACCCAACTCTCACTAAAAGAGTCAGCGGAAAGAAAAATTAAATACAGTAAGGAACACCCTAGACAGAAAGCTATCTCTCAGAAAATCATGCAGTGCATCACCCTGGACAACGAGCCTTTTACAATAGTGCAAGACAGGGGATTCAGTGAACTAGTCGAGTATGCATCTAACAGAGCACCACTATAAAAGTAGGTAATGTATTAATTCCACAACAGGAAATATGTAATGTGACCTAAATTAGTTTTGGGGGAAAACACCTTCTTGCTGTGTATCGGTATCGGTTTATATCAGAATCGGAAATAAAGTGTTCAGACAATATTGGCACATCGGATATTGGCAAAAAGTCAATATCGGACATCCCTAGTCACCAACTTGTGCACTACAATGGGCTAATAAATCTGCCTGAGTAGAAAGAAGTGAAAGAAATATAAGCAGGATAAGAGTTAAGTAGTGGTGGGAAAAATAAGTGATCGTTAAATGCGTCCCGATTCTCTAGAACAACAATGTCTTGATACAGAAAAGCTACAGAATGTGCAACTTGTTTAAGTTTGTGAAGATGGCTGAATCCACAAAGACAATCCAAACAACTCCCGCTGCAAGATGTGTCAAATGAAAATGAGCTATTTTGGCAACACATCCAGCATAAGGAACCACCTCTTACATTTCCACCCAGAGCTGGAGGAAAAGTAACCAGCTGCAGATGTCGGCTAGAGAACTACTCAGTGACGCTGGCACCTAAGACAGGCCAAAGTAAATCTCAAACTCTGTGGCAACTATTATTTCCAAGGATGTGCATCACTGTTCAGTTGTGGAGAACCAGTGATGATTCTGATCTCTGTGTGACACACTGAAACCGTGGTCCCATTTCGTTGTTTGTTACACTGTTTTATCTCTAATGTCTGGCAGCTGTCTCTTTATTTTCATTACAAGTGACTTAAAGTGATTCAAAAAATTAAAAAAATCTGCCCTTTAAGTATATTTTTGGGGCATGTTTGCCTTTATTGGATAGCATAGTGTAGATGGACAGGAAATGGGGATCCAGAGAGAGGGGGAATGACATGCAGGGCGCCTGATGTGGGATTCAAACTGGGGCCGACTGCAGCGAGGACTATAGCCTTAGCATAGGGGGCGCCTGCTTAACCCACTGTGCCACACAGCGCTCCATAGCAATGACATTTTTGATGCTTCAAGATGCAATGATTTTCATTTCAGAATCCAATTATAGCCCTGTAAGTCAGAATCAAACCGGGTCACGTCACTGCCAACGCTCCCTCTGCTGCTGAAGTTAATAGAGGTTCTGTTGAGTGAGAGAGATGAAAAAGCAGCTAAATGTTTTGAACCTGGTCATAAGACTTTGAATGTCTGTGGACAAACCAGTGATTATGACTTATATTCATATTACAATACATTATATTATTCTTACAGGTCATGCTTGTGAAGTTGTGATTCAGTGTTATACAACTCTCTATGGACAAAGTTGTGACATTTGTTTCTGATCACAGAGGTGAAAGGTATTTTCTGGGCAGAAGGTCTCATGAGAGCAGCTCACTGTGGCCACTGGGTGATAATTAGCTGTTTACAGACTGGCTGTAGTCAGGCCTGTCCCCTGACGCCTGTTGTGTTGTTCACAACAGTGCAAGAGATGCACACAGTGGAGGACACTGATGACACTCATTACTGTGTCCTTACATCAGTTACCAAAGTTAATTGTTGCAGACTAATGAGACATTGTTTTTCTTTGTTACATCCTCTGAGGATTTAATAAACACACACACACAACACAAAGGACGAACTTTCTTTTAACTTTGTCTCCACTGTGACCTCTCTGGTGTCTGGTGAAAGCGAAAAAAAGTTCAGGATTGTAACATATGAGTTGTGTGAATGAAATGCATAGTACAGGTACAGATACCGTATGTGGAGAACGAAGGAAAAAGTTGGTAAAGAGAGAAAAACTTCATGGAAGCAAAGCACGCCAGAAAACGAGAACATTCCTGAATCCTGAGACTTGTTCCAAGAAGGTCTGAATTAAATATCAGGCTGTCGAATTTCACTTTGTCCTACTAATGCTGCTGCACTTCAAAACACTTCAACTGACCAAACATCAAATGTTCCAATGACAGGAGACATACTGACTTAGTGCGGGGAGCACAGACCAGGATTGTGTCCTAGGTCCAACCTGGAGTCTCCCACCAGTTACATCTGACCTGACAACTTCCAATGAAAGTTGTCCAGGAGGATCCTCATTCAACGCCTGAACCAGGCGAGAGGTGCACAATGGTGTCAAGGTACTGGCAGGTTACAGTGTGGAGTTGACGCACAAGCATAAACCAGAACCAGACAAAACCAGAAAGCAACTTACTCCCAACATGAAGGGAGAAATCACAAAACTGTGGCCTCAGACTTGGAAGCACTGACTAAAGAAGAAGACAGTCTGGTTAAGCCAAAACAACCACATCAACTGCAAAGAGAGCAGAGAGTCTGGGATCTCTAGCACAGACAAGGTTCTCTCAACGAAGCTGCCCTCAGATTCCACACAAACAGAATCTGTAAGATTGGACGACTCTGAGAGTTCCCCACACCGACAGGAAATGTGTTTGACTTTCTGCCAAGAACATGGACACACCTCTCTCTCCAGAGGTCTGTCAGGGCCCAGCAAACACACATAGACTGATGCAAACTCTTCCAACCACTGTAGTAAACTTGTTAAGGTAAAGACTTGGTCCACTGTTCCACAAACAGGATGAACACTGGTCTGCTGTTAGATCTGAGGTCCAACAGGTGGACGGATCCTCCTTTCCAGTGCTGGGGTATCTAACCCCTTTTTCAAAATGAGAACCAAAACACTGGTCTGCAATTCCACATAAACCTCTGTGTGACCCTGAAGACCAGACTAAATCACTGTCCAACCAATAACATACCTGACACATCTCTGCTGGTGGTTGATCCACAATTCATTCAGATTCAAATAAACAACAAATGAATATAAACTAGTGTTCCTAAATCTGAGATAATGTTGATGACATCATCAACACATAATCAAACCAACCAACCAAATGATATTTATACTTTGCACAATGGGCACAAATATATTGCTTCTTATTACTTTGTATTTGTTGAGTATGTTACCGTTGCCTGGATTTAATGTACTCCAAGGCTTCAGTAACTGTCAGGACAGGAACATATGACAAAAGAGATCAAGATGAAATTTAGTACAAAACTGTACTTGATTGTTTTATACTTTAAAATAAATTTGAAGTTTTGTTTAGTAGGGGTCTAGTTTTTTTTAATGTCTAAAACTGGTGGATTCACCCTTTGTTTTTTCTTCACTGAAATTTTTCAGGCTTCAGCTAACGTTTGTGTACAGTAAATAGTTACATCAAATTACAAGCTGTGATGATGTAAACCACAAATCTGAAACAAGCAACAAAAGACAGAACAACACCATGAGAAATGCTGCTGACATTTTCAATATTCACCCTCACATTTTGAACAGAATTAACTTCATTTACTCAGATATAGTGACACTAATGTGAACTTCATATTAAAGGTAATGATGCTCTATATCACTCATAAAAACAAATCAAACACAAATTTATTAAGAAATAATGTTATAATGACAGATTCTGATCAATTAACAGTGACTGCTGACACAGTGTTAGTGTGAAGTGACCTGAAGCATCAGCCTCTTGAGGTGTTTGGAGATTTCCTTCATTTTCAGTCCATATATGAACGGATTAAACAGAGGATGATACATTATCATCTGTAAAGTCATTATTAAACGAGCGAGTGTTGGAACATCAGATTGCAGTCGAACAATAACAACGTCATAAGTGATAAAACAGGAGAAGTTGACTAAAACCAGCAGGTGAGGTAAACAGGTCTGTGCAGCTTTCTTCCTCACAGTTTTACAGCTTCTGTAGGAGATGATCAGTATCCTGGTGTATGTGAACAGGATGAAGAGCATGGGGAACAGTCCAATATTTACCAGTATGAAAACACCATACACTGACAGTGCTACTGAGGGAACACACTGAAGTGTGAATATTGAAGTGTTACAGAACAGACCTTTCAAATTAAAGTGACACAATTCTACCTCATCATACAACACAGCTGGCACTGTGAGCTCACAGAAAGGAACCAGCCAAGCTGAAACCAGGAAGATTTGGATGGTTCTTCTTCTCATGATAGTTGCATATTGCAGAGGTTTACATATTGACACATACCTGTCATAGGCCATGGCTGACAACAGTAAGAACTCTGAGGTGGCCAAAGTGTATTGTACATAAGCCTGAAAGAGACAAGCTGAGAAAGATATGAGCTGTTTCTCAGACATGAAGTCAGTCAGCAGCTTTGGGTAGATGTTGGTGCTGTAAAGAACAGAGTTGATTAACAAAGCTGCGATGAAAATGTACATGGGCTCATGGAGGTTTCTGTGAATCACAATCAGACACACGATGGTGGAGTTACAGCAGATTATCAGAATATAAACTGTAAACATGATCACAAAGTAAAGATATCTGTATTTCTGCACTTCTACATATCCACCAAGAGTTATATATGTTACATTGAATTCATCCATGAAGTTTCTCCAGACTAAAAGCATCACAGAGTAAAGCAGACAGACCATGGAAGAGGAACAACAGGCCTCAGCTTGAGGACAGCAGGAACATGTTACCTGTATTCCATCGTCTGGTTCATTCACAGATATCAACATCAGACAAAGTGAAGTGTTTGACTCAGTGGGATGTTTTTATCAGACTGCTTCAGCCTCCATGGGTCTCATTAAAGCTGCAGTGCGAAACTTCTTTCAAACCTGGTACGTGATTACAATAACACATGAAAGGTATTCACACATGAAGCTTCACTTTCCATTCAAACAGGGTTGGGGAGTAACGGATTACAAGTAATATGAGTAACTGTATTCTGTTACAGTCACAGTTTAAATTGGTGTATTCTGAATACTGATACTTTCTTCAAAAATCAGATTACTTTTAGGGATTAATTTAGCCTACTGCACTACATGAAGGTTGCATTGTGGCAAAGTTATAACCATTAAGCAAGCAGGTGGGGAGTGGGACTGACACAACAGCAGCACGTATTAATCCAGCTCTGCTGCCCCAGAGTGCTCACATGCAGGGAAAGGAAGTGCTAAATGCATTGGCTATCTCTGCTGAAGTTGGCTTCATTTTGGTAATGGGGCTATCGGGATGCCCAGCATATTCCTCTTCAATGTATGGTCTCTTTTCAAAAGGATTATGGACTGTCATGATGTTTGTAATGATCATGTTTTAATGGCAATGTCACTGTTTCCAAAGCGAAACCTACTTCAGCAGAGAAGTTACTTTAAGTTACATTTTTGGTTATATTGCAGATTCAACAGTGGCTCCTGTCATTACTTCTTTAGAGCAGAGGAAGCTGCTCTATTCATTTTATGTGCTTGGTGTTTTTTTTAATCATTTAAATATGGCTGGATGATTGATAACACACGTTTCTGTGGTGTGACAAATTCACAGTCATATTTATCAAGTAAGGGATAATGTAAAGTGAGCCGGTCGTTATGGAGAAATAAACCCAACAGGATGAAAGGAACTGTTCCATTCATCCATAACGACCAGGCTCACTCTACATTATCCCGCTTATTACATGGCTTACGAGTGAAATAAATAATTTGAGACACAATGTTGATCAAAATACGACTTTATCGATTTATAAATTGAGTCATTTAGCGTATGAATCTGTCCATCATATTACAGTCCAGTCACTGTTCCGCTGTTTTGCTAACCCTCCTCCCGGCCATGTGCATTTGTTTTCAATGAAGCCATCAAGAAATCAGTCCGTGGAGCGATGGATTATCATACACACATTAAGATGTGTGTATTGTGTAGTTTTATCTGTCATACATATTAGAGATTGTAGGTTATGGTGTGCGTTTGTGTCGTGGTGCCGCTGAGACGAGAGCTGGGACACCGGGTCAGTGGCTCTGATGTTGCAAGGTTGGTTTTCGGCCAAGAGACGCTAGGAGGAAGGCAGAGAGCTTCCATTCTCCCTGTAACATGTTACAAGTTATTTATTTAACCATCACAGTTGCTCTGAAGCTGTTTAATTAAGGTAAAAATGAACCATAAGCCAAATATCCTGCATAGTTCCTCTTTTCCTCTGTGCTCCCCTGATGAGAGCGACGTCCCTAGCAACGGTGTGTTATACGTGACAACGGTCTGTTATACAGAAATAACAGACTGTAGAATGCAGCGATTGACCAATCAGAATGTAGCATTCAATAGAGCCGTGTAATAAAACTTAATAAAGTAACACATTAACAGCTCTACAGTGGGAATTAAAACAGCCTTTAGCTGCTTTACTGCTATTGATACAGTACTAACGTCGTCTGGAACCGATCTTGTTCTGAGTACTGATTGGGTACCGTCAGATGGCTTGGTTTGCCTGTTTTGCCTGCACAAGTAAGCAAATGTTAGCGGTCAGTTGCCACCGGACGTAAACAAAACAACGTTAATTGCGTAAAAATTTTTTTAACACGTTAAATGTTTAAAATTAATCGCCAAAATTAACGTGTTACCTTTGACAGCACTACTTCTATCATATCATATAATATTCTTACAAGTCATGTTTGTGAAGTTGTGTTTCAGTGTTGTACAACTCTCTAAGGACAAAGTTGTGGCACTTGTGTCTGATCAGAGGTGAAAGGTATTTTCTGAGCAGAGGGTCTCATGAGAGCAGCTCACTGTGACCACTGGGTGATTATTAGCTGTTTACAGCCTGGCTGTAGTCAGGCCTGTCCCCTGACACCTATTGTGTTGTTCACAACAGTGCAAGAGATGCACACAGTGGAAGACACTAATGACACTCATTACTGTGTCCTTGCATCATCTGCTGTGTAAACTATAGTGGTGTCGTTGATTGAGTTAATCGGAGCAGACTAATTGGACATTAGTATGATGCAAAACAACACTGACCATCACTTTCAGGATGAACTTTCTGTTTTGTCTTTGTTGGCACTGTATGACCTCTCTGATCTGTCCAAACTCCTGGCAAAGTTGGGGTTTGTTTAACCTCACATATTGTCTTTGCATGATTAAACCTGATGTTATTCACTGACTTTGTAGTCAGTGGGACATTTCAGTGCAGAAGAGGAACAGAGTTGTAGATCAGATGCATCAACAGATGGAAACAGAGACTGTAGCTGTGTCCCAGTTCAGAGGGTGAAGTCCATGAAGCTGTGGCCTTTGAAACTGTTGTAGACCATGAAGGTTGAACTGAAATAAGATGGTCTGGTCAACAGAGAATTCCAGCCTCACATTACCAGGTTTGTTCCCGCCCTTACCACTTCCTCACAGTACACAACTCCGGGGCCTTGGTCTTAACATTTATACTGTCAGCTGTTGAACTCAGCTGAAACACAAGCCTTACATTCAACATGGTCAACCTCAGACTCTATTGGTGTAGCTTGTTGCCATATTCTTTTTACAATTTTATAATGCAAGCAATGAATTTTGGGACAGGATGAGCCATGAAGGATTGTTGGATCGGTCAATACACAGGAAAAGATGAATGTAACCGAAGAAGTCCTCCAAATGGTTAAGTTAAGCTGCACCACAGTGATGTCATCAGTGATGTAAAAACTTTTCAAGCTTGAACTGAGACATTACTTATTACTGCAGAACTCCAGTATTTGTCACATGGTCCAATTACAGTCATCTGAAAGTCAACATCAGCAAGACTAATGGGCCTGTCAGGCCTGGTCTGGGGTCAACCAGAGACAGAAAGTGAAGAAGACCACCAAAAAGTCAAATCAACTAACTGCCCTGGACTCAAGACTGAAACCATCCCGAGGAACAGTTCAAGGCAATACTGAGATATCACTTGGATGACACCAGAAACCCCCAGCCTTGAAAATGGTTCATCCTCAATTTGGCCCAAATTTAAAGAAATTCTCTCAAAGCACTGCTGAGATATGGTGTCCACAAGATGTGACAAAGAAAAAAGAAAATGAAAAATAAATATTTACTCATTGCAAGGATTTTATCTTGAGAAAAACAGGAACAATTGAATAAAAGAGTCAGCCACAGAAACATGACATGAAATGTTTTCCCTTTCATACATTCTGGATTCTGTGAAACACTAAGGGTTGACTCAGATCCTTCCTGTAGACAGCTCCCAGTGGTACCTTGGACTTCAGCACTTGGTTTCTGTCCTGACCATGGTGTGAGTTTTGACTAACCAGGTTCTATGTATATGTCAAAGAAAAATAAACAATTAACCACAATTTGAAGTTTCACAGTTTCACAATTTGAAGTTTCACAGCTCAGGTCTTCACTGTTGGCTGATGGGCAACGATGACAAAGTAAAGAGTAAAATGATGAAAAGAAAATGGAGAAAATGGGTAATGTAATGTGATGCTCTGGGTGCCACCATCCAGGAAAGAGGTCCACAGTAGTAAACCCTTTGGGTGCTGGAGTTGGTCACATGTTAGAGAGTCAGAGTTTAATCAGACCCATGGAGGCTGAAGCAGTCTGATAAAAACATCCCACTGAGTCAAACACTTCACTTTGTCTGATGTTGATATCTGTGAATGAACCAGACGATGGAATACAGGTAACATGTTCCTGCTGACCTCAAGCTGAGGCCTGTTGTTCCTCTTCCATGGTCTGTCTGCTTTACTCTGTGATGCTTTTAGTCTGGACAAACTTCATGGATGAATTCAATGTAACATATATAACTCTTGGTGGATATGTAGAAGTGCAGAAATACAGATATCTTTACTTTGTGATCATGTTTACAGTTTATATTCTGATAATCTGCTGTAACTCCACCATCGTGTGTCTGATTGTGATTCACAGAAACCTCCATGAGCCCATGTACATTTTCATCGCAGCTTTGTTAATCAACTCTGTTCTTTACAGCACCAACATCTACCCAAAGCTGCTGACTGACTTCATGTCTGAGAAACAGCTCATATCTTTCTCAGCTTGTCTCTTTCAGTGGTTTATATATTACTCTCTGGCTGGTTCTGAGTTCTTGCTGTTGTCAGCCATGGCCTATGACAGGTATGTGTCTATATGTAAACCTCTGCAATATGCAACTATCATGAGAAGAAGAACCATCAAAGTCTTCCTGGTTTCAGCTTGGCTGGCTCCTGCCTGTGAATTTGTAGCAGCAGTTGTTTTGTATGCTAATGTGAAAATCTGTCACTTTAATTTGAAAGGTCTGTTCTGTAACTCTTCAATATACACGATTCAGTGTGTTCCCTCAGTAGCACTGTCCGTGTATGGTGTTTTCATGTTGCTAAATATTGGACTGTTCCCCATGCTCTTCATCCTGTTCACATACACCAGGATACTGATCATCTCCTACAGAAGCTGTAAAACTGTGAGGAAGAAAGCTGCACAGACCTGTTTACCTCACCTGCTGGTTTTAATCAACTTCTCTTGTTTTATCACTTATGACGTTGTTATTGTTCGACTGCAATCTGATGTTCCAACACTCGCTCGTTTAATAATGACTTTACAGATGATAATGTATCATCCTCTGTTTAATCCGTTTATATATGGACTGAAAATGAAGGAAATCTCCAAACACCTCAAAAAGATGTTAAGTCAAAGTTTCAAATGTTCAGTTAACTAATTTTATGTAGCTGTATCTGTACTGTTAGTGCAAAATCTAGTGTATTTGTTTCTGTGACTGATGGCATTCTGATCATATTTGTTTCAGTTAGTATTCATCCTAATGAAGTTGGTTGCAATGTGAGGGGAATGTATAATGTTGGTTGTTACACAGTAAATTATGATTTATATTTAATGAAGAAACTGATGTGTTGAGTTCATTTTCACTGCTACTGGTTATATCTCTTATAGTCATCCATATTTCATTACATCATCACAGCTTGTAATGACTGATTACTGAATAATGTCTTTACTGCTGACTGGCAAACTGCAGCTGCTTGATATTCACAAGAAGAAAAACAATTAAAGGAAAAGTCTGTCAACTTATCTTACATAAAGGCCAGTTTGTACGTCACAGTTTGTTCTCCTCAAGAAAAACACCTGAGTGATATCTCTGTGTCAGCTAATACGTTAGTGAAGGTTTCCTTGCTTTTCTAAATTTTCTCAGACTTGACAGAGTCCGAGAAAATGGCCCTGGTGATTTCATCGTGATGTCATCAGTATTATGGCTGCAATGGTCTTGTGGATTTTGTTGCACACATGGACAGGAGGTTGTGTTGCTTATTATAAAGTTGGGTTTGGTGGTTTTTGGATACAGTGTGCTGCCTTAAATGAAAAAAAGTTAAACGAAACACAAACTCTGTCAGATTAAACTCCAATATAAATCACTACTGAAGAGCTTGATAGCATTGTGGGAAATGTAGTATACATTGTTTTCAAAGAGTAGGTCATTATGTTATCTCATTTTAAACTTTCTTTTTAAAAATCAGTCCTTGGCTGCATCACTGGACCAGCAGAGACAACTCTCATCAACTTTGCAGATCATGAAAAGCTGCCAACTTTAAACACTTAAAAAAATGAATTATTGATTATTGTATTAATATCTCCATGTAGCTGGTGTCCTTGGTGCCACAAGATGCCACTGTTTAGGACTCGAGGGTTTGATGTTCACATGATGGAAGCTCTTGGTGGAAGGTTTAATGAGGGGTCCACAGAGGGTGAAGACATTTGATAAAAAAACAACAGACATGACCAAACACTTGGACACTGCATGCAGCACTTCAAGGTCAGGTAACTGAGACTGTCTTCCATACACTGTGTGTGGTATGATAACACCCTCAATGGAAAATAAACTGAATGTAACTGATATTATTATTGATGGCTACGTGGACGTGCACAAATACAGATATCTTTATTGTGTGATCATGTTTACAGCTTACACTCTAATTATCTGTAGTAATTCTACCATTGTGTACCTTATTGTGATTCATCAAACCCTCCATCAGCCCATGTACATTTTCATCGCAGCTTTGTCACTGAACTCTGTTCTTTATAGCACTGCAATCTACCCAAAGCTGCTGATTGACTTTTTGTCTGAACAACAGGTCATATCCTACTCAGCTTGACTCTTTCAGTGGTTTATATATTACTCTTTGGCTTGTTCAGAGTTCTTACTGTTGACAGCCATGGCCTATGACAGGTATGTGTCTATATGTAAACCTCTACAATATCCAATGATCATGACAAAAACAAATGTCAGTATTTTACTGGTCTTTGCTTGGCTTCTGCCTGCTTGTCAGGTTGCAGTACCAACTGTGCTGAATGCCAATAAAAAACTGTGTCACTTTACTTTGAAAGGAATAATTTGTAACAGCACAGTCTATAAACTCCATTGTGTGAGTTCAGTGCTGCTAAATATATATGGTTTGGTTACTTTAGTGACTGATGTCTTTTTTCCTGTGCTCTTCATACTGTCCACATACACCAGGATATTCATGTTGTCTTATCACAGCTGCAGAGAAGTCAGGACAAAGGCTGCACAGACCTGTTTACCTCACCTGTTGGTCCTGATAAACTTCACCTGCCTGAGTGTGTATGATATACTTCTAGTGAGAATAGAAACTGACTTCCCAAAAACTGTACGTTTGTTGATGACGTTGCAGATTGTAATTTATCACCCGCTCTTTAATCCGATCATATATGGAACGAAGATGAAAGAAATTTATAAACATCTTAAGAAGCTCTTATGCTCAGGCAAAATGCTCTGATTATTATTACTAGTTTTAATGGTCATAAAGTGAACAACAAGTGTGCCCAAATTTCACATTTATAAACCATATTGTTTTATTATAACTTTATTGCAGCTGTGATGTGTAGTTTTTCCCATTTGCTCGGCCTCCGTGTTTGTGCCTCTTGTGCAGTGGCTCTTTGTTAATAGTTTGGTGTCTAATCTTAGTGGTGAAAAGCGTTGTGTCATATTCTGTTCAGAGTGTAGGTGTATTTAGCTGTAGCCTTAGCCTGCAGCTTCGGGTCAATACTGGTGTGTTTTATTTCATGTGCATTTTTATAAACATTTGTAAGAACTGAAATAAAATCAAATTTAAGTTAAATGTGTTGTCGATTAAGCCTTATTTCAATTTACACTCCAGAAAAATAATCCAGAATGACAGAGTGAACTCAAATGTCTCAAAAGTCCATAAGTGAAATCACTTCATTCACAGAAGTATTCAGACCATTTGCTGTGGACGTCTACTTCCTCTTTAACCTGACAGGAGTCCACCCTTAACAAATGTGACTGATTTGACATAGATGTAGTTTTACAGGATCCTGTGTATATAATGTTCAATAATATAATGTGTGAAAACTGAAAGTCCAAGGAACTCTCCGCGGACCGTCACAATAAAACTGCCTTGAGAACACAGACTATAAATAAAAATGGATGCCGCCTCCGTGACGTCACAGTCATGTTATGGCAGCCAGTGACTGATGCTGGTCCAAATATGGTCAAAGAAGAGGAGCATATGTGATAAGGTTAGGATCAACCACCTGTCAAAGAGGCCAGCACATAACTGATGTATAAACCTTTCAGCTGTCAGAAACCAAACTGATCCTGGATCAGGAAATGTATAATCACAGCCAGGTGACCGACCCCTTGTCACTACAATAAAATCACTTGATTAAATATATGTTACTATTTACAATATAGAATAACAAAGTCGATGTAGGAAGAAGCTGAGGTGGAGCCACGGTATGACCACAGCACTTAGTTTCTTTCCTCTCGACTGTTGCACCCTTTTCCTTTTTCAAGTACAGTGGTTTGGGGGGAATTATAAGCTTTAATTCCAAAAGGAAGGCTGTTCATTTAAAAAAGACTAAAGTGTGATACATACTGCGGTCTACCTTTAGTTATTACAGTTTAAGACAGTATGTCCTGCTTTGATCACAACTCATCAATAATATTACATATATATGAGAATAAATTGTGCAGAGATGACACAACTTTACTGACAGACGCAGGTACTGAAGAAAATAATGTGTCAGTTATTCAAACACCTGCAAAAAATAATAATTACATTTTTTACAAAAGTAAAAAGGTTTGCAAACGCATTAATCATTAATGATACATTAGTTCACTTTGGCTTGACACAACAACCTTTTGAGGTGTTTGGAAATTTCTTTCATCTTCAGTCCATATATGATTGGATTACACAGAGGATTATACATGATTATTTGCAAAGTCATTACAAAACGGGCAGTTTTTGGTAAATCTGATTCCAGCCTAATTATAGTCATATCATAGGTTAGCAAACAAGAATAGTTGACTAACACAATCAGATGAGGTAAACAGGTCTGTGCAGCTTTTTTTCTGACTTCTCCACAACTTCTGTAGGAGATCATAAGAATCTTTGTGTAGGTAAAAAGGATGAAGAGCATCGGTAGAAGTGCAACATTAAGAAGAACAATTAGACCATAAACAGATAGTGCTCTTGAATTCACACAGTAAAGATGGTTGATTGCATTGTTGCAAAAAATTCCTTTCAAAGTAAAAGTACAGAGTTTGTTATTAATATTTTGTACAATTGGAACTGCAACATGGCAAGCAGGAAGAATCCAGGCTAAAACCAGCAAAGCACTGACAGTTGTGTTTCTCATGATAGTTGCATATTGCAGAGGTTTACATATAGACACATACCTGTCATAGGCCATGGCTGACAACAGCAAGAACTCTGCACCACTTAAAGAGTAAAACATGAAAACCTGAAAGAGACAGGCTGAATGTAATATGATCTGTTTCTTAGATAAAAAGTCAACCAGGAGCTTTGGGTATATGACAGTGCTCAGAAGAACAGAGTTGATTAACAAAGCTGCAATGAAAATGTACATGGGCTGATGGAGGTTTCTGTGAATCCAGATCTGACTCACAATAACAGAGTTACTGCAGATTATTAGAACATAAACTGTAAACATGGTCATAAAATAAAGGTATCTGTATGTTTTCACTTCAACGTGCCCATCAAGAGTTATATATGTTATATTGATTTCTGTATCCATGAAGACTGACAGAAATTAAACATGACTAACACAGGTAGGAAGTGTAATAAGCATTATTGTGGTACTCTTCTGCAGAAACCTGACCATAACCTCTTCCACTCCCACCCTATTTTGAAGCAAAAACGCTTAAAATTCCATCCTCATATTATAATGGCTGTAGTTTCTGAACCAATTTGACTACATGCATGAATGAGGACTTGCCAGAAAGGGGACACTATAGAGTTTCTTGTGGAAGTGTCAAAAACACTTTAGGTATTGCTGGAACAGAGCAGTGGGCCAGTAAGTGAGCAAAAAATTCAGATTTTCTGTCCGCCTAGAAAAAAATAATTAAAAAAAACAAAAATGGTCTGTGTGGCTTTATCCATATAGGTAAATGACAGTATAGGCCTGTAAGCACACTATCAGTGAACACCTGGTTCAGATTTGAAGAAGATAGCACAAAGTATTCATACTTTGTGCTATCTTCCTTGGACATCCAAGGTTCTGGGTTAGCCTGGCTGTAGTCTCCACGGTCCGGTCCGGCTCCCCGTAGCTATCACAGCGGTCAGCTGCCCAGCTGACTAATATGGGTGTGTGTGTGACTGAGCATGCGCGGCTGAGGGTCCCCCTGTCCGAGGTTCTGGGTTAGCCTGGCTGTAGTCTCCGCGGCCCGGTCCGGCTCCCCGTAGCTATCACAGCGGTCAGCTGCCCAGCTGACTAATATGGGTGTGTGTGTGACTGAGCATGCGCAGCTGAGGGTCCCCCTGTCCGAGATTCTGGGTTAGCCTGGCTGTAGTCTCCGCGGTCCGGTCCGGCTCCCCGTAGCTATCACAGCGGTCAGCTGCCCAGCTGACTAATATGGGTGTGCGTGTGTGACTGACCATGCGCGGCTGAGGGTCCCCCTGTCCGAGGTTCTGGGTTAGCCTGGCTGTAGTCTCTGCTGAGTCCGGCCCGGTCAGCGTGGCTCACTTACTATTCTCACCGGGGGCCAGCGGCTGTGGCCAGCTGCCCCCGCCCCCCTGATTCCTGCTCTTTACAGTGTGCCCCAGTGTTTGAACGGGTGGCTGAGTGTCTCTGCTGAGTCCAGCCCGGTCAGCGTGGCTCACTTACTATTCTCACCGGGGCCAGTGGCTGTGGTCAGCTGCCCCCGCCCCCCTGATTCCTGCTCTGTACAGTGTGCCCCAGTGTTTGAACGGATGGCTGAGTGTCTCTGCTGAGTCCGGCCCGGTCAGCGTGGCTCACTTACTATTCCTACCGGGGGCCAGCGGCTGTGGCCAGCTGCCCCCGCCCCACTGATTCCTGCTCTGTACCGTGTGCCCCAGTGTTTGAACGGGTGGCTGAGTGTCTCTGCTGAGTCCAGCCCGGTCAGCGTGGCTCACTTACTATTCTCACCGGGGGCCAGCGGCTGTGGTCAGCTGCCCCCGCCCCCCTGATTCCTGCTCTGTACAGTGTGCCCCAGTGTTTGAACGGATGGCTGAGTGTCTCTGCTGAGTCCGGCCCGGTCAGCGTGGCTCACTTACTATTCCTACCGGGGCCAGCGGCTGTGGCCAGCTGCCCCCGCCCCCCTGATTCCTGCTCTGTACAGTTTGCCCCAGTGTTTGAACGGGTGGCTGAGTGTCTCTGCTGAGTCCGGGGCCAGCGGCTGTGGCCAGCTGCCCCCGCCCCCCTGATTCCTGCTCTGTACAATGTGCCCCAGTGTTTGAACGGGTGGCTGAGTGTCTCTGCTGAGTCCGGGGCCAGCGGCTGTGGCCAGCTGCCCCCGCCCCCCTGATTCCTGCTCCGTACAGTGTGCCCCAGCGTTTGAACGGGTGGCTGAGTGTCTCTGCTGAGTCCGGCCCGGTCAGCGTGGCTCACTTACTATTCTCACCGGGGGCCAGCGGCTGTGGCCAGCTGCCCCCGCCCCCCTGATTCCTGCTCTGTACAGTGTGCCCCAGTGTTTGAACGGGTGGCTGAGTGTCTCTGCTGAGTCCGGGGCCAGCGGCTGTGGCCAGCTGCCCCCGCCCCCCTGATTCCTGCTCCGTACAGTGTGCCCCAGTGTTTGAACGGGTGGCTGAGTGTCTCTGCTGAGTCCGGCCCAATCAGCGTGGCTCACTTACTATTCGCACCGGGGGCCAGCGGCTGTGGCCAGCTGCCCCCGCCCCCCTGATTCCTGCTCTGTACAGTTTGCCCCAGTGTTTGAACGGGTGGCTGAGTGTCTCTGCTGAGTCCGGGGCCAGCGGCTGTGGTCAGCTGCCCCCGCCCCCCTGATTCCTGCTCTGTACAGTGTGCCCCAGTGTTTGAACGGGTGGCTGAGTGTCTCTGCTGAGTCCGGGGCCAGCGGCTGTGGTCAGCTGCCCCCGCCCCCCTGATTCCTGCTCTGTACAGTGAGCCCCAGTGTTTGAACGGGTGGCTGAGTGTCTCTGCTGAGTCCGGGGCCAGCGGCTGTGGCCAGCTGCCCCCGCCCCCCTGATTCCTGCTCCGTACAGTGTGCCCCAGTGTTTGAACGGGTGGCTGAGTGTCTCTGCTGAGTCCGGGGCCAGCGGCTGTGGTCAGCTGCCCCCGCCCCCCTGATTCCTGCTCTGTACAGTGTGCCCCAGTGTTTGAACGGGTGGCTGAGTGTCTCTGCTGAGTCCGGCCCGGTCAGCGTGGCTCACTTACTATTCTCGCTGGGGGCCAGCGGCTGTGGCCAGCTGCCCCCGCCCCCCTGATTTCTGCTCTGTACAGTGTGCCCCAGTGTTTGAATGGGTGGCTGAGTGTCTCTGCTGAGTCCGGCCCGGTCAGCGTGGCTCACTTACTATTCTCACCGGGGCCAGCGGCTGTGGCCAGCTGCCCCCGCCCCCCTGATTCCTGCTCTGTACAGTGTGCCCCAGTGTTTGAATGGGTGGCTGAGTGTCTCTGCTGAGTCCGGCCCGGTCAGCATGGCTCACTTACTATTCTCACTGGGGGCCAGCGGCTGTGGCCAGCTGCCCCCGCCCCACTGATTCCTGCTCTGTACCGTGTGCCCCAGTGTTTGAACGGGTAGCTGAGTGTCTCTGCTGAGTCCGGCCCGGTCAGCTTGGCTCACTTACTATTCTCGCTGGGGGCCAGCGGCTGTGGCCAGCTGCCCCCGCCCCCCTGATTCCTGCTCTGTACAATGTGCCCCAGTGTTTGAACGGGTGGCTGAGTGTCTCTGCTGAGTCCAGGGCCAGCGGCTGTGGCCAGCTGCCCCCGCCCCCCTGATTCCTGCTCCGTACAGTGTGCCCCAGTGTTTGAACGGGTGGCTGAGTGTCTCTGCTGAGTCCGGCCCGGTCAGCGTGGCTCACTTACTATTCTCACCGGGGGCCAGCGGCTGTGGCCAGCTGCCCCCGCCCCCCTGATTCCTGCTCTGTACAGTGTGCCCCAGTGTTTGAACGGGTGGCTGAGTGTCTCTGCTGAGTCCGGGGCCAGCGGCTGTGGCCAGCTGCCCCCGCCCCCCTGATTCCTGCTCCGTACAGTGTGCCCCAGTGTTTGAACGGGTGGCTGAGTGTCTCTGCTGAGTCCGGCCCAATCAGCGTGGCTCACTTACTATTCGCACCGGGGGCCAGCGGCTGTGGCCAGCTGCCCCCGCCCCCCTGATTCCTGCTCTGTACAGTTTGCCCCAGTGTTTGAACGGGTGGCTGAGTGTCTCTGCTGAGTCCGGGGCCAGCGGCTGTGGTCAGCTGCCCCCGCCCCCCTGATTCCTGCTCTGTACAGTGTGCCCCAGTGTTTGAACGGGTGGCTGAGTGTCTCTGCTGAGTCCGGGGCCAGCGGCTGTGGTCAGCTGCCCCCGTCCCCTGATTCCTGCTCTGTACAGTGTGCCCCAGTGTTTGAACGGGTGGCTGAGTGTCTCTGCTGAGTCCGGGGCCAGCGGCTGTGGCCAGCTGCCCCCGCCCCCCTGATTCCTGCTCCGTACAGTGTGCCCCAGTGTTTGAACGGGTGGCTGAGTGTCTCTGCTGAGTCCGGGGCCAGCGGCTGTGGTCAGCTGCCCCCGCCCCCCTGATTCCTGCTCTGTACAGTGTGCCCCAGTGTTTGAACGGGTGGCTGAGTGTCTCTGCTGAGTCCGGCCCGGTCAGCGTGGCTCACTTACTATTCTCGCTGGGGGCCAGCGGCTGTGGCCAGCTGCCCCCGCCCCCCTGATTTCTGCTCTGTACAGTGTGCCCCAGTGTTTGAATGGGTGGCTGAGTGTCTCTGCTGAGTCCGGCCCGGTCAGCGTGGCTCACTTACTATTCTCACCGGGGCCAGCGGCTGTGGCCAGCTGCCCCCGCCCCCCTGATTCCTGCTCTGTACAGTGTGCCCCAGTGTTTGAACGGGTGGCTGAGTGTCTCTGCTGAGTCCGGCCCGGTCAGCATGGCTCACTTACTATTCTCACCGGGGGCCAGCGGCTGTGGCCAGCTGCCCCCGCCCCACTGATTCCTGCTCTGTACCGTGTGCCCCAGTGTTTGAACGGGTAGCTGAGTGTCTCTGCTGAGTCCGGCCCGGTCAGCTTGGCTCACTTACTATTCTCGCTGGGGGCCAGCGGCTGTGGCCAGCTGCCCCCGCCCCCCTGATTCCTGCTCTGTACAATGTGCCCCAGTGTTTGAACGGGTGGCTGAGTGTCTCTGCTGAGTCCAGGGCCAGCGGCTGTGGCCAGCTGCCCCCGCCCCCTGATTCCTGCTCCGTACAGTGTGCCCCAGTGTTTGAACGGGTGGCTGAGTGTCTCTGCTGAGTCCGGCCCGATCAGCGTGGCTCACTTACTATTCTCGCCGGGGGCCAGCGGCTGTGGTCAGCTGCCCCCGCCCCCCTGATTCCTGCTCTGTACAGTGTGCCCCAGTGTTTGAACGGGTGGCTGAGTGTCTCTGTTGAGTCCGGGGCCAGCGGCTGTGGCCAGCTGCCCCCGCCCCCCTGATTCCTGCTCTGTACAATGTGCCCCAGTGTTTGAACGGGTGGCTGAGTGTCTCTGCTGAGTCCGGGGCCAGCGGCTGTGGCCAGCTGCCCCCGCCCCCCTGATTCCTGCTCCGTACAGTGTGCCCCAGTGTTTGAACGGGTGGCTGAGTGTCTCTGCTGAGTCCGGGGCCAGCGGCTGTGGTCAGCTGCCCCCGCCCCCCTGATTCCTGCTCTGTACAGTGTGCCCCAGTGTTTGAACGGGTGGCTGAGTGTCTCTGCTGAGTCCGGCCCGGTCAGCGTGGCTCACTTACTATTCCTACCGGGGGCCAGCGGCTGTGGCCAGCTGCCCCCGCCCCCCTGATTCCTGCTCTGTACAGTGTGCCCCAGTGTTTGAACGGGTGGCTGAGTGTCTCTGCTGAGTCCGGCCCGGTCAGCGTGGCTCACTTACTATTCCTACCGGGGGCCAGCGGCTGTGGCCAGCTGCCCCCGCCCCCCTGATTCCTGCTCTGTACAGTTTGCCCCAGTGTTTGAACGGGTGGCTGAGTGTCTCTGCTGAGTCCGGGGCCAGCGGCTGTGGTCAGCTGCCCCCGCCCCCCTGATTCCTGCTCTGTACAGTGTGCCCCAGTGTTTGAACGGGTGGCTGAGTGTCTCTGCTGAGTCCGGCCCGGTCAGCGTGGCTCACTTACTATTCTCGCTGGGGGCCAGCGGCTGTGGCCAGCTGCCCCCCCCCCCTGATTTCTGCTCTGTACAGTGTGCCCCAGTGTTTGAATTGGTGGCTGAGTGTCTCTGCTGAGTCCGGCCCGGTCAGCATGGCTCACTTACTATTCTCACCGGGGGCCAGCGGCTGGGGCCAGCTGCCCCCGCCCCCCTGATTCCTGCTCTGTACAGTGTGCCCCAGTGTTTGAACGGGTGGCTGAGTGTCTCTGCTGAGTCCGGGGCCAGCGGCTGTGGCCAGCTGCCCCCGCCCCCCTGATTCCTGCTCCGTACAGTGTGCCCCAGTGTTTGAACGGGTGGCTGAGTGTCTCTGCTGAGTCCGGCCCGGTCAGCGTGGCTCACTTACTATTCCTACCGGGGGCCAGCGGCTGTGGCCAGCTGCCCCCGCCCCCCTGATTCCTGCTCTGTACAGTTTGCCCCAGTGTTTGAACGGGTGGCTGAGTGTCTCTGCTGAGTCCGGCCCAATCAGCGTGGCTCACTTACTATTCGCACCGGGGCCAGCGGCTGTGGCCAGCTGCCCCCGCCCCCCTGATTCCTGCTCTGTACAGTTTGCCCCAGTGTTTGAACGGGTGGCTGAGTGTCTCTGCTGAGTCCGGGGCCAGCGGCTGTGGTCAGCTGCCCCCGCCCCCCTGATTCCTGCTCTGTACAGTGTGCCCCAGTGTTTGAACGGGTGGCTGAGTGTCTCTGCTGAGTCCGGGGCCAGCGGCTGTGGTCAGCTGCCCCCGCCCCCCTGATTCCTGCTCTGTACAGTGAGCCCCAGTGTTTGAACGGGTGGCTGAGTGTCTCTGCTGAGTCCGGGGCCAGCGGCTGTGGCCAGCTGCCCCCGCCCCCCTGATTCCTGCTCCGTACAGTGTGCCCCAGTGTTTGAACGGGTGGCTGAGTGTCTCTGCTGAGTCCGGGGCCAGCGGCTGTGGTCAGCTGCCCCCGCCCCCCTGATTCCTGCTCTGTACAGTGTGCCCCAGTGTTTGAACGGGTGGCTGAGTGTCTCTGCTGAGTCCGGCCCGGTCAGCGTGGCTCACTTACTATTCTCGCTGGGGGCCAGCGGCTGTGGCCAGCTGCCCCCGCCCCCCTGATTTCTGCTCTGTACAGTGTGCCCCAGTGTTTGAATGGGTGGCTGAGTGTCTCTGCTGAGTCCGGCCCGGTCAGCGTGGCTCACTTACTATTCTCACCGGGGGCCAGCGGCTGTGGCCAGCTGCCCCCGCCCCCCTGATTCCTGCTCTGTACAGTGTGCCCCAGTGTTTGAATGGGTGGCTGAGTGTCTCTGCTGAGTCCGGCCCGGTCAGCATGGCTCACTTACTATTCTCACTGGGGGCCAGCGGCTGTGGCCAGCTGCCCCCGCCCCACTGATTCCTGCTCTGTACCGTGTGCCCCAGTGTTTGAACGGGTAGCTGAGTGTCTCTGCTGAGTCCGGCCCGGTCAGCTTGGCTCACTTACTATTCTCGCTGGGGGCCAGCGGCTGTGGCCAGCTGCCCCCGCCCCCCTGATTCCTGCTCTGTACAATGTGCCCCAGTGTTTGAACGGGTGGCTGAGTGTCTCTGCTGAGTCCAGGGCCAGCGGCTGTGGCCAGCTGCCCCCGCCCCCCTGATTCCTGCTCCGTACAGTGTGCCCCAGTGTTTGAACGGGTGGCTGAGTGTCTCTGCTGAGTCCGGCCCGGTCAGCGTGGCTCACTTACTATTCTCACCGGGGGCCAGCGGCTGTGGCCAGCTGCCCCCGCCCCCTGATTCCTGCTCTGTACAGTGTGCCCCAGTGTTTGAACGGGTGGCTGAGTGTCTCTGCTGAGTCCGGGGCCAGCGGCTGTGGCCAGCTGCCCCCGCCCCCCTGATTCCTGCTCCGTACAGTGTGCCCCAGTGTTTGAACGGGTGGCTGAGTGTCTCTGCTGAGTCCGGCCCAATCAGCGTGGCTCACTTACTATTCGCACCGGGGGCCAGCGGCTGTGGCCAGCTGCCCCCGCCCCCCTGATTCCTGCTCTGTACAGTTTGCCCCAGTGTTTGAACGGGTGGCTGAGTGTCTCTGCTGAGTCCGGGGCCAGCGGCTGTGGTCAGCTGCCCCCGCCCCCCTGATTCCTGCTCTGTACAGTGTGCCCCAGTGTTTGAACGGGTGGCTGAGTGTCTCTGCTGAGTCCGGGGCCAGCGGCTGTGGTCAGCTGCCCCCGTCCCCTGATTCCTGCTCTGTACAGTGTGCCCCAGTGTTTGAACGGGTGGCTGAGTGTCTCTGCTGAGTCCGGGGCCAGCGGCTGTGGCCAGCTGCCCCCGCCCCCCTGATTCCTGCTCCGTACAGTGTGCCCCAGTGTTTGAACGGGTGGCTGAGTGTCTCTGCTGAGTCCGGGGCCAGCGGCTGTGGTCAGCTGCCCCCGCCCCCCTGATTCCTGCTCTGTACAGTGTGCCCCAGTGTTTGAACGGGTGGCTGAGTGTCTCTGCTGAGTCCGGCCCGGTCAGCGTGGCTCACTTACTATTCTCGCTGGGGGCCAGCGGCTGTGGCCAGCTGCCCCCGCCCCCCTGATTTCTGCTCTGTACAGTGTGCCCCAGTGTTTGAATGGGTGGCTGAGTGTCTCTGCTGAGTCCGGCCCGGTCAGCGTGGCTCACTTACTATTCTCACCGGGGGCCAGCGGCTGTGGCCAGCTGCCCCCGCCCCCCTGATTCCTGCTCTGTACAGTGTGCCCCAGTGTTTGAACGGGTGGCTGAGTGTCTCTGCTGAGTCCGGCCCGGTCAGCATGGCTCACTTACTATTCTCACCGGGGGCCAGCGGCTGTGGCCAGCTGCCCCCGCCCCACTGATTCCTGCTCTGTACCGTGTGCCCCAGTGTTTGAACGGGTAGCTGAGTGTCTCTGCTGAGTCCGGCCCGGTCAGCTTGGCTCACTTACTATTCTCGCTGGGGGCCAGCGGCTGTGGCCAGCTGCCCCCGCCCCCCTGATTCCTGCTCTGTACAATGTGCCCCAGTGTTTGAACGGGTGGCTGAGTGTCTCTGCTGAGTCCAGGGCCAGCGGCTGTGGCCAGCTGCCCCCGCCCCCCTGATTCCTGCTCCGTACAGTGTGCCCCAGTGTTTGAACGGGTGGCTGAGTGTCTCTGCTGAGTCCGGCCCGATCAGCGTGGCTCACTTACTATTCTCGCCGGGGGCCAGCGGCTGTGGTCAGCTGCCCCCGCCCCCCTGATTCCTGCTCTGTACAGTGTGCCCCAGTGTTTGAACGGGTGGCTGAGTGTCTCTGTTGAGTCCGGGGCCAGCGGCTGTGGCCAGCTGCCCCCGCCCCCCTGATTCCTGCTCTGTACAATGTGCCCCAGTGTTTGAACGGGTGGCTGAGTGTCTCTGCTGAGTCCGGGGCCAGCGGCTGTGGCCAGCTGCCCCGCCCCCCTGATTCCTGCTCCGTACAGTGTGCCCCAGTGTTTGAACGGGTGGCTGAGTGTCTCTGCTGAGTCCGGGGCCAGCGGCTGTGGTCAGCTGCCCCCGCCCCCTGATTCCTGCTCTGTACAGTGTGCCCCAGTGTTTGAACGGGTGGCTGAGTGTCTCTGCTGAGTCCGGCCCGGTCAGCGTGGCTCACTTACTATTCCTACCGGGGGCCAGCGGCTGTGGCCAGCTGCCCCCGCCCCCCTGATTCCTGCTCTGTACAGTGTGCCCCAGTGTTTGAACGGGTGGCTGAGTGTCTCTGCTGAGTCCGGCCCGGTCAGCGTGGCTCACTTACTATTCCTACCGGGGGCCAGCGGCTGTGGCCAGCTGCCCCCGCCCCCCTGATTCCTGCTCTGTACAGTTTGCCCCAGTGTTTGAACGGGTGGCTGAGTGTCTCTGCTGAGTCCGGGGCCAGCGGCTGTGGTCAGCTGCCCCCGCCCCCCTGATTCCTGCTCTGTACAGTGTGCCCCAGTGTTTGAACGGGTGGCTGAGTGTCTCTGCTGAGTCCGGCCCGGTCAGCGTGGCTCACTTACTATTCTCGCTGGGGCCAGCGGCTGTGGCCAGCTGCCCCCGCCCCCCTGATTTCTGCTCTGTACAGTGTGCCCCAGTGTTTGAATTGGTGGCTGAGTGTCTCTGCTGAGTCCGGCCCGGTCAGCATGGCTCACTTACTATTCTCACCGGGGGCCAGCGGCTGGGGCCAGCTGCCCCCGCCCCCCTGATTCCTGCTCTGTACAGTGTGCCCCAGTGTTTGAACGGGTGGCTGAGTGTCTTTGCTGAGTCCGGGGCCAGCGGCTGTGGCCAGCTGCCCCCGCCCCCCTGATTCCTGCTCCGTACAGTGTGCCCCAGTGTTTGAACGGGTGGCTGAGTGTCTCTGCTGAGTCCGGCCCGGTCAGCGTGGCTCACTTACTATTCCTACCGGGGGCCAGCGGCTGTGGCCAGCTGCCCCCGCCCCCCTGATTCCTGCTCTGTACAGTTTGCCCCAGTGTTTGAACGGGTGGCTGAGTGTCTCTGCTGAGTCCGGCCCAATCAGCGTGGCTCACTTACTATTCGCACCGGGGGCCAGCGGCTGTGGCCAGCTGCCCCCGCCCCCCTGATTCCTGCTCTGTACAGTTTGCCCCAGTGTTTGAACGGGTGGCTGAGTGTCTCTGCTGAGTCCGGGGCCAGCGGCTGTGGTCAGCTGCCCCCGCCCCCCTGATTCCTGCTCTGTACAGTGTGCCCCAGTGTTTGAACGGGTGGCTGAGTGTCTCTGCTGAGTCCGGCCCGGTCAGCGTGGCTCACTTACTATTCTCACCGGGGGCCAGCGGCTGTGGCCAGCTGCCCCCGCCCCCCTGATTCCTGCTCTGTACAGTTTGCCCCAGTGTTTGAACGGGTGGCTGAGTGTCTCTGCTGAGTCCGGGGCCAGCGGCTGTGGCCAGCTGCCCCCGCCCCCCTGATTCCTGCTTTGTACAGTGTGCCCCAGTGTTTGAACGGGTGGCTGAGTGTCTCTGCTGAGTCCGGCCCGGTCAGCGTGGCTCACTTACTATTCTCACCGGGGGCCAGCGGCTGTGGCCAGCTGCCCCCGCCCCCCTGATTCCTGCTCTGTACAGTTTGCCCCAGTGTTTGAACGGGTGGCTGAGTGTCTCTGCTGAGTCCGGGGCCAGCGGCTGTGGCCAGCTGCCCCCGCCCCCTGATTCCTGCTTTGTACAGTGTGCCCCAGTGTTTGAACGGGTGGCTGAGTGTCTCTGCTGAGTCCGGCCCGGTCAGCCAGAGGTTCTGGGTTAGCCTGGCTGTAGTCTCCGCGGTCCGGTCCGGCTCCTCGTAGCTATCACAGCGGTCAGCTGCCCAGCTGACTAATATGGGTGTGTGTGACTGAGCATGCGCGGCTGAGGGTCCCCCTGTCCGAGGTTCTGGGTAAGCCTGGCTGTAGTCTCCGCGGTCCGGTCCGGCTCCCCGTAGCTATCACAGCGGTCAGCTGCCCAGCTGACTAATATGGGTGTGTGTGTGACTGAGCATGCGCGGCTGAGGGTCCCCTGACCATTCTGCAATGTTTTTTTCATGATAAGATCCAGGCGGAGATGAGAGTCCAAATGGACACATGATAACCAAATGGTATACTGAGACACCAAATGTGTTTTTCTCATGCATTTTTTTATCACACAAATTTGCAATATTGAACTGTTCAATTATTAAATTATGCCCATAAAGTATGGGCATAACTAACCCTTTCCTCCGTGTTTCGACATGGTAACCGCGGACACCGCGGTCGCCATGTCCGCCATGTCGCCATGTTCGCGCGCTTATATTTATGAGTCTTCTTCTTCTTCATCTTGTACACATTTACGATTGAATCAGCTAAATCTTTATTTACACTGTCCATCATAATACATCAATGTCCAGCACCCTCCCTTCAACATCCGTGTTGTACACTAACTTCAAAATAAAACCAAGGGAACGTCTCCCTCGGTTGAAATGGGGAAAACGATCACACTTCGGACTGTAGATATTCCGTATATTCTTGTGCAAAAATAAATGAGAAACAAAATAAAATCGATACTGAATTAGCAAAACAACCTAATGAAGCCACAGATACCAAATACGCCACGTTTACCAATGTAGTAAGCCCGCGCAAGCTGAAACTGCAGAAGAGGAGCGGCTCGGGGACGCCGGCGTCCCTGCGGAGTTGAAGAGGTTAAACTCCAGTCCACAGAACAACCCACTGGAGTGAGACAAATGCATTAAATGACACTCTGCTGCCTCAATTAATGTTTTTAACTCCTCCATCCTGAGCTGCTGTCATGTCAACACCTCCATCATCCATCAGACTCTGGAGGCCGGAGCCCACAGGCTTTATATCGTCTGCATTGGTGTTTGCTCTCTTTACATTTTTCTGCACCTCCTAAGAAAGTAATGGTACCACATTGCAGGGTTAGTGCGAGGCCTAAGCTCACTGTGCAACACGCAGACCTACTCTAGGTCAAGATCAACTTTGAAATGGGGTGATAGAGTTTCATGTAAAGGCCATTTAAAGTCATTTTATGGAACATATCCAAACTAAGATGTCTGGAGATAATTCCGTTTGTTGTGTTTTTACATAAACTTATCAGTTCTACAGAACAAACTGCCTGAAGCAGGAAATCACAACAGATATTTCCACAGATCCAGGACTCCAGTCATTAGACTTTGGGATAATGAATTAAAGCTAGAGCTGCCCCAAAAGACAGCAGCAGGGTTTTGGTCTGTTTGTTGTGAAGTGGAGAACTAGCTGCTGGTCAAAGCCTGCTGAACATCAGTGTCATAATCTGAGTGAAACAATCAGAACAAAGGTTAGCAGGAATTTAGCAGTTTCTTTCATAAGGGATGTTTAGGGCTAATTAGAGAAATGATGTTTAACTGTTCTGTGCATCACTCAGCTTTGAAATGAATAAATGTCTAAGGCTCCTTCAGACCAGGGACACAAGCACCACCAGTACAGTGACCACACATCAGTCTGATTAATTACGAAGACTAATATATAATGACATAAGCCTAACTGTACAGTCTAGTTCTGCTAGTCATAGGTCACCAGAGTCTAGTGTTTGTCTTCAAGCACATTCTGACACACTACTAAAAGAGTTTATTAGATATAAACTTATTAAAGTTTGCATATACAGAACAAACAAATCAAGCATCTGTGTTTGAGAAATAAAGGTTTAAATATTAACGATCACATTAATTCAGTTTTTAAATTGATTTTTGATGTGTTTATTTCCACTCTATGGTCATTATGAAGTTCATCAATACAACCAGAGATACTGGTCCCCATTAATATTCATCACTGATAAACATCTAGTCTAATAAAAACAATCAATACAAACAAACAATGATGTTGTTGAGGCTGGCAATGATCATTAATGTGTTAATCATAAAATATATTGTCAAAAATACTTTTCAAGGATCAGACAGATGACATCACATCATTTGAAGAAATGACTGCCCGTGTTTTTAAAACAGATCATTTCACATGACAGAATAGCTGCACATTCAAACATCACATGGTTTTGTTTTGCCAGAAGAACCTGTTCAGGTGTTTAGAGATCTCTCTCATTTTCAGTCCATATATAATCGGATTAAAGAGAGGATGATACAGAACCACCTGTAAAGTCATTATTAAACGAGCAGTTTTAGGAATGTCAGATTCCAGTCTGAGTATGATGATGTCATATGTGCACAACAATGAAAAATTGACCAAAACCAGCAGGTGAGGTAAACAGGTCTGTGCAGCTTTTGTCCTGACCTCTCTACTGCTTCTATAGGAGATGATCAGAATCTTTATATATGTGAACACTATGTAAAACATAGGAAGAAAGACAATATTGAGCATAATAATCACACCATATATTGAAAGTCCCCTGGAGCTCACACAGTGAAGTTTGTGAACTGAATTGTTACAAAAGATTCCCTCCAAAGTAAAATGACAGACTTTCCTCTTAGCACTCAATATAGCCGATCCTGCAACCTGAGAGGCAGGAACCAGCCAAGCCAGAGCCAGGAAAACACTGATGGTTCTTCTTCTCATGATGGTTGGATATTGCAGAGGTTTACATATACACACATACCTGTCATAGGCCATGACTGACAACAGTAAGAACTCTGAACCACCTAAGCTGTAAAATACGAAATATTGTAAGTGACACAGTGGATGTGATATGACCTGTTGTTCAGATAAAAAGTCAATCAGCAGCTTTGGGTAGATGACAGTGCTGTAAAGAACAGAGTTCACCAACAAAGCTGCGATGAAAATGTACATGGGCTCATGGAGGTTTTCATGAGTAACAATGAGGTAAACAATGATGGAGTTGAAGAATATTATTAAAATATATACAGTGAAAATAAAGACAAAATAAAGATATCTGTATTTTTCAACATCTACATACCCATTCAGAGTTATATATGTTACATTTATGTCATTATCCATTGAGATAGTCCAACATCAATGATGTATTGATAGAGCTGTGTCTGTATTAAATGGCTCCTCTGTTCACAGTTACACTGACTTCACATTGGTTTATTGCTGCAGAGCAAAAACAGCAAGGTCTGAGTTTGTGAGATGTTTTTATCAGGCAACTTCAGCCTCAGTGGATTTCATTAAACTCTTCTTCTACATAGACAACTACAAGTTAACAACTTTGTCAAACTCAGGAGGCAAAGTTTCCACCTGTTCAACTGGGACATGTGCTCCCTAATGATATTTCTGTCAACAACAATGATACTGAGATGTATTAGTACAAAAAGTTGGTGTTTGCAACTAATGAATTTGCATTCTAGTGGCTCTCCTTGTATTGATGAACAGTAAATGTAAAGATCAACAGCAGACACTTGGATTGCTTTAGGCCTCATAATGATCTTGACAACAAAATAACTTCAGTCCTAAGTGTTTGTCATTAAGCATGCTGACAGATGTTTTTTAATAAACAAACTTCGATAACATGGAAATGTATGCAGCAAGGGACATGTGATCATTTGCCCTATCTTCAATCAATCTTATATCTTATAGATCACTTTCCATACAAAGAAAGCACCCCAAAGTGCTTTACATAATAAAATAAAAAATCATAATTATAACCCCCCCATTACACACGCACGCACGGTTTCCTAGTAAAGGAAACCAATTACCTCAACAAAATTGGCTTGATGCTCACATGTTTGTTTATGGATTCGACACAACTGGCATCAGTTTGAACCTGCTTATACAGCAGTGTTTGGAAAATCAATATATTTCTCAATAAAGTGCGTGATAAAGCAGAACAGCTGAGCATGTAGTTTGGGCAGTGTAGATGCATCTTTTGCAGACTCCAAAACCATTCAGAATCTCACAGCTTGATCCTCACAGCGGGGGGCAAAAAAACAGAATTCATACACAACAATAACAAGATTGAAAACAGTTAAGGTTGACAAGGTAAAAAACTAGGGTTTAAACGTGACACATTTATGATATGAGAAATGACTTGAAGGAATGTTGCGTGGTAGACGAGGGCAGATGCTGAAGATGAGTCTCAGAGACTCTCAGTGCTCATAGGGGCTCTGAGCAATTTAAACAAACCATTGGAGGGAGAACACAGAGACTGAATACAGGCCATAGTTATAGTTTCTGCGGATGAAAACATCAGTCTTGACAACCTAAGTTCTTTTTATCTTGACAGAACAAACTCTTCAGGTGTTTAGAGATCTCTCTCATTTTCAGTCCGTATATAATCGGGTTAAAGAGAGGATTATACAACACTAACTGTAAAGTCATTCCTAGTCGTACATTTTTTGGAAAATCAGATTTCAGTCGAACTGTAATGACTTCGTACCCAATCAAAATGAAGTAGTTCATCAAAACCAGCAGGTGAGGTAAACAGGTCTGTGCAGCTTTCTTTCGGACTTCTCCACAGCTCTGATAACAGATGATGAGGATTCTGGTGTATGTGAAAATGATGAAGAGTACAGGAACACCACCCAGACTGAGAAAAATCACCACACCATAGGTAGTTATTGCTCTTGAACTCACACAAAAAAGTTTGTAGATTGAGTTATTACAATAAATAACTTTTACAGTGAAGTCACAGAGCTGTTGATTGGCGCTCATTATTGTTAATCCCACAAGCTGACAAGCAGGAAAAAGCCAAGACAAAGCCAGCAGTACTTCAATGGTTCTTCTTCTCATGATAGTTGGATATTGCAGAGGTTTACATACAGACACATACCTGTCATAGGCCATGGCTGACAACAGTAAAAACTCTGAACCAATTAAAACATAAAACAGAAAGAACTGAAGAAGGCAGGCTTGATAGGATATGACCTGTTTTTCAGATAAAAAGTCAATCAGCAGCTTTGGGTAGATGTTGGTGCTGAGAAGAACAGAGTTCAATAACAAAGCTGCGATGAAAATGTACATGGGCTCATGGAGGTTTTCATGAACCCAGATCAGGTAAACAATAGTGGAATTACTGCAGATGATTAGAATATAAACTATAAAAACAACCATAAAATAAAGGTACCTGTATTTGTGAACTTCTACATGTCCACCAAGAGTTATATATGTTACATTGAATTCTTCATCCATTAAAAAAGCAATATATCATATGCTATATATGAATTAAAATAGTTAGATAATTATGTAAGAAAAAGAAAAGGTCTCACTTTGAAGCTCGCAATAACATGTCTCCTGTTCTTTTTTCTTTCACTCACAGTAGTGTGAGACCATGTTTACATCTACACCTCGGAAGGTCAGAAACTGTTGGAGTCTGATGTGAAATGGTTTTATCAGACACTTGACCCTCCATGGATCTCATTAAACTTTCCACCAAAAGTGACTAACATGGAAACAACTTGATCAAACTCAAGAGGCCTGAATCCACTTGTGCTATTCAATCTGCTCTGCACAGACTTTTAGTGACCCACTGAAATATCCATCTAAAACAGCATTTGTTCTCATCCTTAGTGAAATGGGATCTTGCAATACAATACAAATAAGATCTTAAGTAAGAGTAAGAATGAACCTATTTTCATTTACCTGTCCTGCCTGTTTCCACAGAGACAAACACCATCATGTCACTGAATGGGTAACTAACAGCACTAGTGGATTCAGGCCTCTTGAGTTTGATCAAGTTGTTTCCATGTTAGTCACTTTTGGTGGAAAGTTTAATGAGATCCATGGAGGGTCAAGTGTCTGATAAAACCATTTCACATCAGACTCCAACAGTTTCTGACCTTCTGAGGTGTAGATGTAAACATGGTCTTACGCTACTGTGAGTGAAAGAAAAAAGAACAGGAGACATGTTATTGCGAGTTTCAAAGTGAGACTTTTTCTTTCATGATTATCTGACTGTTTTAATAATTCATATTTATCATATCGTATTTAGCTTTTTTAATGGATGAAGAATTCAATGTAACATATATAACTCTTGGTGGACATGTAGAAGTTCACAAATACAGGTACCTTTATTTTATTATCATTTTTATAGCATATATTCTAATCATCTGCAGTAATTCCACTATTGTTTACCTGATCTGGGTTCATGAAAACCTCCATGAGCCCATGTACATTTTCATCGCAGCTTTGTTAATCAACTCCTTACTTTACAGCACCAACATCTACCCAAAGCTGCTGATTGACTTTTTATCAGAAAAGCAGGTCATATCCTATCAAGCCTGTCTTCTTCAGTACTTTCTGTTTTATGCTTTAGGTGGTTCAGAGTTTTTACTGTTGTCAGCCATGGCCTATGACAGGTATGTGTCTATATGTAAACCTCTGCAATATCCAACTATCATGAGAAGAAGAACCATTGAAGTACTGCTGGCTTTATCTTGGCTTTTTCCTGCTTGTCAGCTTGTGGCATCAGCAACAATGAGCGCCAATCAACAGCTGTGTGACTTCACTTTGAGAGTTATTTTTTGTAATAATTCAATCTACAAACTTCATTGTTCAAGTTCAAGAGCAATAACTATATACGGTGTGTTCATTTTGCTAAATGTCGCACTTCTTCCTATGCTTTTTATCATTTTTACATATGTGAAAATATTTATTCTAACCTATCGAAGCTGCAAAGAAGTCAGGAAAAAAGCTGCAGAGACCTGTTTACCTCACCTGTTGGTTTTAATTAACTTTTCCTTGCTGTGCACCTATGATGTTATTATAGTCAGGCTGGAATCTGATATTCCAAAAGTTGCTCAATTAATTATAACTTTACAACTGGTTCTGTATCATCCTCTCTTTAATCCCATTATTTATGGACTGAAAATGAAAGAGATTTCAAAACAGCTAAAGCAGCTGCTGTGGATTGACACACTGAACATATATCACAGATGATCATTTTCTTCCTCTATAATAATGATGAAGACATGACTGTGTTGTGTGTGTTTGTCTGTTTTTTGTTTGTTTTATTGTAAATGTAAGAATTTGTGTTTTATACCTGAGATGCAGTTTAGTAGGGGAGACTGGGGATGGCTGTAACATTTTTGACACTTCTGTCTGTGTCTTTTAAGCCAGTGTGTTCAAAATGTGATACAAACTAGTTAAATGTGTCTGCTATTAAATGGCATAGCTGTTAATGCTGCAACACAATTACACACAAAATACCCTGGGGTGAGATGTAACATTATTAAATAAGTATTATGACAAAAACTTGATACTGAAAGTTTTTATTCAACGCTTAAATTGCTTTTTAACATAATTGTGTGGGTGTGTGGTGTATGTGTAGGTGGTTGTGTGTCTCAAGTAAGTTAGTAACTGTCAGCCATAATCTGATCCTAACGTCAACCCTAACCCCTTCGTCTTTCTCTTTCAACATCTAGCTAACAACTAAAATATCTACATAGACAAACAATAAACGAACTTTGATTGGCTGCTACTCCTGCCCCCTCTACCTTACTGAGGGAACAGCTCCGGGTGCGTTGGTTTTTGTTAAGTTACCAATTTCATGTTCTACTATCAGAATATAGTGACAGTTCCAGCAAATATGACTGAATAACTGTTACCAACTGAAGCTTTAATGTTTAGGCCTATTTAATGTCATCACTGGGGAGCAAGTGCCCCCCGCATGTCACAAATAGAAGTTTGGATAGCTCACACTCTGATGGGCTTCTGCCCTGTGCCTGCAAGACAGCTTTTCACTTAAATGAGAAATACTGTCACGTTTTGGTATGCAAGATCTCGTGGCATGACATTTCGTCACACCCCTACTGTCAAGACATGACATTTTTTGGGTGCAGCAATAAAAAAGTGTCTGGGACATTACATACTCGTTCCATCACTGTATAATCAGTTTTATTTCAACAGTAGCAGCAGACATTGACTGACAGACCTGTAACCAACCAACACACTGTAAAGGACCAGGAAAGACAGCTGCACCTAGAGCACCACTGTTTAGCTGCAGGCTTTGCGACAGATTGACTAAGAGCGACAACCAGGGATGTGTCTACGCCAGGCTATGTACTAATTCACACAAGCTAGCAGTGACTACATTCATGGTAGCAAACATTCGCTCCCTCGTCAACAACATAGATTTCACCAGACTGGATAACTTCTCAACAGCGTGAGAGCAACTGCTGTGTTTAATGACGGGTATTTGTGTATGTGTTTGGGACCACAGCCTATACACCATATACAATGTGGAAATATAGTGTTTTGTAATTAGGCATACTTCCTCCACGGGTTAACAGAAGTTATGCAGTATAGCTTTAATGTCATATTGAGTAATGTTGTATAATGAAGCACACATCTAAGTTAAGGCGGTCAAACAGTGCTGTGACTTCAGGCCTCCAGGGTTTGATGAAGTCTTTACATATTATAATCTATTTTAATAGAAAGTTTAATGAGATCCATGGAGGCTGAGGCAATATTATAAAATTTTCTACAGGCTTCAACAGTTCACTTTCTGGATGTTGGAGATGAACAGTCACCAGGTGCATTTAAAGGTTAGGTATTTGTAGATTAATGAGGAACAGACTGGATGTTTGTAATATTGTGAGCTTTAGGTCATTTCTGTTTCCACTCATTTACATGGTTTTACTTCTTTCCTTTAATTCTCTTCTCTCTTCTTTTACTATGTGACATTTATTATTATTATTATTTATTAATAATAGTAGGCAAGATTAATGGATGATGAATTTAATGAGACCTATATTACATTCGGTGGGCACGTGGACATTGAAAAGAACAGGTATCTGTATTTTTGCATCATTTTTGTCGCATACATTCTAATAATCTTGTTTAACTCCACCATCGTGTGTCTGATTTGGATTCACAGAAACCTCCATGAGCCCATGTACATTTTCATCGCAGCTTTGTTAATCAACTCTGTTCTTTTCAGCACCAACATCTACCCAAAGCTGCTGATTGACTTTTTATCAGAAAAGCAGGTCATATCCTATCAAGCCTGTCTTCTTCAGTACTTTCTGTGTTATGCTTTAGGTGGTTCAGAGTTTTTACTGTTGTCAGCCATGGCCTATGACAGGTATGTGTCTATATGTAAACCTCTGCAATATCCAACTATCATGAGAAGAAGAACCATTGAAGTACTGCTGGCTTTATCTTGGCTTTTTCCTGCTTGTCAGCTTGTGGCATCAGCAACAATGAGCGCCAATCAACAGCTGTGTGACTTCACTTTGAGAGTTATTTTTTGTAATAATTCAATCTACAAACTTCATTGTTCAAGTTCAAGAGCAATAACTATATACGGTGTGTTCATTTTGCTAAATGTCGCACTTCTTCCTATGCTTTTTATCATTTTTACATATGTGAAAATATTTATTCTAACCTATCGAAGCTGCAAAGAAGTCAGGAAAAAAGCTGCAGAGACCTGTTTACCTCACCTGTTGGTTTTAATTAACTTTTCCTTGCTGTGCACCTATGATGTTATTATAGTCAGGCTGGAATCTGATATTCCAAAAGTTGCTCAATTAATTATAACTTTACAAATGGTTCTGTATCATCCTCTCTTTAATCCCATTATTTATGGACTGAAAATGAAAGAGATTTCAAAACAGCTAAAGCAGCTGCTGTGGATTGACACACTGAACATATATCACAGATGATCATTTTCTTCCTCTATAATAATGATGAAGACATGACTGTGTTGTGTGTGTTTGTCTGTTTTTTGTTTGTTTTATTGTAAATGTAAGAATTTGTGTTTTATACCTGAGATGCAGTTTAGTAGGGGAGACTGGGGATGGCTGTAACATTTTTGACACTTCTGTCTGTGTCTTTTAAGCCAGTGTGTTCAAAATGTGATACAAACTAGTTAAATGTGTCTGCTATTAAATGGCATAGCTGTTAATGCTGCAACACAATTACACACAAAATACCCTGGGGTGAGATGTAACATTATTAAATAAGTATTATGACAAAAACTTGATACTGAAAGTTTTTATTCAACGCTTAAATTGCTTTTTAACATAATTGTGTGGGTGTGTGGTGTATGTGTAGGTGGTTGTGTGTCTCAAGTAAGTTAGTAACTGTCAGCCATAATCTGATCCTAACGTCAACCCTAACCCCTTCGTCTTTCTCTTTCAACATCTAGCTAACAACTAAAATATCTACATAGACAAACAATAAACGAACTTTGATTGGCTGCTACTCCTGCCCCCTCTACCTTACTGAGGGAACAGCTCCGGGTGCGTTGGTTTTTGTTAAGTTACCAATTTCATGTTCTACTATCAGAATATAGTGACAGTTCCAGCAAATATGACTGAATAACTGTTACCAACTGAAGCTTTAATGTTTAGGCCTATTTAATGTCATCACTGGGGAGCAAGTGCCCCCCGCATGTCACAAATAGAAGTTTGGATAGCTCACACTCTGATGGGCTTCTGCCCTGTGCCTGCAAGACAGCTTTTCACTTAAATGAGAAATACTGTCACGTTTTGGTATGCAAGATCTCGTGGCATGACATTTCGTCACACCCCTACTGTCAAGACACGACATTTTTTGGGTGCAGCAATAAAAAAGTGTCTGGGACATTACATACTCGTTCCATCATTGTATAATCAGTTTTATTTCAACAGTAGCAGCAGACATCGACTAACAGACCTGTAACCAACCAACACACTGTAAAGGACCAGGAAAGACAGCTGCACCTAGAGCACCACTGTTTAGCTGCAGGCTTTGCGACAGATTGACTAAGAGCGACAACCAGGGATGTGTCTACGCCAGGCTATGTACTAATTCACACAAGCTAGCAGTGACTACATTCATGGTAGCAAACATTCGCTCCCTCGTCAACAACATAGATTTCACCAGACTGGATAACTTCTCAACAGCGTGAGAGCAACTGCTGTGTTTAATGACGGGTATTTGTGTATGTGTTTGGGACCACAGCCTATACACCATATACAATGTGGAAATATAGTGTTTTGTAATTAGGCATACTTCCTCTACGGGTTAACAGAAGTTATGCAGTATAGCTTTAATGTCATATTGAGTCATGTTGTATAATGAAGCACACATCTAAGTTAAGGCGGTCAAACAGTGCTGTGACCTCAGGCCTCCAGGGTTTGATGAAGTCTTTACACATTATAATCTATTTTAGTAGAAAGTTTAATGAGATCCATGGAGGCTGAGGCCATATTATAAAACTTTCTACAGGCTTCAACAGTTCACTTTCTGGATGTTGGAGATGAACAGTCACCAGGTGCATTCAAAGGTTAGGTATTTGTAGATTAATGAGGAACAGGCTGGATGTTTGTAATATTGTGAGCTTTAGGTCATTTCTATTTCCACTCATTTACATGGTTTTACTTCTTTCCTTTAATTCTCTTCTCTCTTCTTTTACTATGTGACATTTATTATTATTATTATGTATTAATAATAGTAGGCAAGATTAATGGATGGTGAATTTAATGAGACCTATATTACATTCGGTGGGCACGTGGACATTGAAAAGAACAGGTATCTGTATTTTTGCATCATTTTTGTCGCATACATTCTAATAATCTTGTTTAACTCCACCATCGTGTGTCTGATTTGGATTCACAGAAACCTCCATGAGCCCATGTACATTTTCATCGCAGCTTTGTTAATCAACTCTGTTCTTTTCAGCACCAACATCTACCCAAAGCTGCTGATTGACTTTTTATCTGAAAAACAGATTATTTCATTTCCAACCTGTCTCCTTCAGTTTTTTATAGTTTACTCTCTGGCTGGTGCAGAGTTCTTACTGTTGTCAGCCATGGCCTATGACAGGTATGTGTCTATATGTAAACCTCTGCAATATGCAACTATCATGAGCAAAAACACTGTGTGTATTATTTTGGGTTTAGCTTGGCTTCTACCTTGTTGTCATACTGTTGTTCCAGTTGTGCTGACAGCTCCTACGAAACGCTGCAAATCAACTCTTAATGGAATTCTCTGCAATAACACAATGTATGGTCTCTACTGTGTGAGGCCAAGAGCACAATCTATATTTGGTAGTATTTTCCTGGTAATTGCAGCACTTTGCCCCATCCTCTTCATCCTGTTCACATACACCAGGATATTTCTAATAACCTATAGAGGTAACAAAGAAGTGAGGAAAAAAGCAGCCGAGACCTGTTTACCTCACCTGCTGGTATTAATAAGCTTTTCCTGTTTGTGTGCGTATGATGTGATTATAGTTCGACTGGGCTCAAATTTTCCAAAAACTGCTCGTTTTATAATGACTTTACAAATAATTCTATATCATCCTCTCTTCAATCCAATTATATATGGACTGAAAATGAAAGAAATCTCTAAACACCTGAAGAGGTTGTTCTGTCAAACCAAAGCTATGTGATTTTTATGAGCAGTCATTTGTTTATATACTGGAGGTATTCAGTGAGCATTTTGTGATCATTCTCCAAAGACATGTGTTTATATTGTTTCATCAGGGAAACAAACTGACTAAATCTTCAGTTTGAACAGTGTGATAAATCAATGCATTGCAGTTGACATGTTTTTGTGAATGTAGGCTGAGACTCAAAGGGCCTGACCTACTAGGATCCCTAATAAAGAGTACTAAATTGCAGATTTGTGGTAAAATTTTGCATGTTTGGTTGTTGCACGTTTTGTGGGGGATCTACTAAGAGTAATTGCGTAAATGACAACACGTGCCAACTGCAGTATTTTAATTAGGGTTTTGCATGTTGCAATCATTCCACCATGGAGAGTTTGATGGAAGAGCTGGATGGACGCCAAGGCAATTTTGAAATTTGATTTGATGGATTAATAGAAAAGTGAACATACTGTTAAACTACAGTAACGAAGAAACCTGGGAGCTTATCTGTGAGAAGGTAAATGTGGTTGGCAAAAGAACAAGAGAACAGATGAAGTGAAGAGAAGATGAGGAGACACAAGGTGAAAACAAAAGAAAAATGGGTTTATAATAAAACTTCAGCAAATGGGGAAGAGCTGCCTCTGACCAGTGTTGAGCAGCAGGTGCAGCTCACTGTCTGCGATGGGCAGGTAACTGGGATACCAGGCTGTTATTCATTGGACTGGAGGTGCAAGCGATGCACAGCACTCGGATGGGACATTCGGGCCACACTCATACATTGCATCTATATCTCAGTTTCACTGCAAAAACAGAAACCATGTGTAGTGTTGGGCTGATTAGCCCTTCCTTCTCAAATGTATTAAATCAAGACAGTCACAATCACTGCAATTCACTTCCAAACTCAGTAAAACTTACTGTGTGTGCTAAATCAAGCTGTCTGCATTTTCTTCTCCCAGTAGTTTGCACACCTGGGCAGAAAGGGCCCATGTTGTAAGGCTAAGGTGCTAAATGGACAGCGCATGTTATTTTGCTATTTTGTTTTTTTCATCCATGTTCCATGGTATCCTGAGTGTCACCAGAGCTCTTCTGAATGTGTATGATCTTCTGGTGGTCACCAAAACTTTGTCTTTTTGCTTGATATGTATTCATAAATTATAAGTATTATATACACCATAAGAATTGAACGAAACAATAGGAGTTTTCTTAGATTTGGAGAATCATCCTCAACTATAGTCTTGGTGTAGATGAGGGGCCCTGCATGACCTGGATCCACCTACAAAGGACAATGAAGTTTTGAAGACTCTTGTTGAAGACTCAGAACCTAAAACCCTACCCAACTTCCTTTTGCATGTCTCTTCAACTTTGTGGATAAAACTTGGCTGGGCAATGAAACCCCAGTGCAAGTCACAGTTAATTACATACACTTAGGGCTGTACAATATACAAAAAATTATATTACAAATATTTTGCCAGGTATTGCTGCATGAGTCAACATTTCAGTTGAATGCTCACCTTTACATCTAATTTTCATTTTAAAAAAATCAGATTTTTGTTGTGCCACATTAACAATCATGTTCCATAACATCTGGAGAACACGACTTGTAGGTCAGGGTGTCTCTAATAACTCAACACTTATGGCGCACTTTACCCTTATGAAAAGCACTGCACTTCATGCATCTGGATAAAGCTGGCCATATAGCACTTTCAATTTGTGCAGCTCCGTACATGCTGTACAGTAAATTGAGTTTTCAAGATACATATATCAACATATTTTCAAATAAGATACAGAAAAATATAGAGCTATTGCTTTTGGTCCAAGTCACTATATCAATTATCAGCCTCCACTTTTTACATTGGTCTGTTATAATGAATGTCAGTAACTTAAATAACAATGATCATGGCATGAAGCAAGGGCTGTGTTTTTTTTCAAATTCTTTCAGAATTTCTTAAAGAGCACATATGTTCACAGCTGTGTGTGTGTGTGGGATGGGTCGGGTCTTTTACTCGCACAGCACTCTGAGTTGCATTTTATATGTATGAAATGTGCTATATAAATGAATAAAGTTTGAAGTTAATTTAATCAATTCATAGCTAATACTGGAAACTAAATGAGCCCAATTATTCAGATGTATTCAATATAAAATATCAGTGTTTTTGTACTTTCATGTGCCGGTCAGTTGTCAAATTGTTACATGTGATAGTTTATTCATTAAAAAAAGTTAAATTATATACAATATAACAAATAAACCTATTTCTATAGTCACAACCTTTAGTTTCATATAATGTAATATATTGAGTAATGCTGTACAATGAAGCAAACATCTAAGTTAAAGAGGTCAAACAGTGCTGTGACCTCAGGCCTCCAGGGTTTGATGAAGTCTTTACATATTATAATCAATTTTAGTAGAAAGTTTAATGAGATCCATGGAGGCTGAGGCAATATTATAAAACTTTCTACAGGCTTCAACAGTTCACTTTCTGGATGTTGGAGATGAACAGTCACCAGGTGCATTTAAAGGTTAGGTATTTGTAGATTAATGAGGAACAGGCTGGATGTTTGTAATATTGTGAGCTTTAGGTCATTTCTGTTTCCACTCATTTACATGGTTTTACTTTTTTCCTTTAATTGTCCTCTCTCTGTGACATTTGTTATTATTATTGTTTATTGATAATAATAGGCAAGATTAATGGATGGTGAATTTAATGAGACCTATATTACATTCAGTGGGCACGTGGACATTGAAAAGAACAGGTATCTGTATTTTTGCATCATTTTTGTCGCATACATTCTAATAATCTTGTTTAACTCCACCATCGTGTGTCTGATTTGGATTCACAGAAACCTCCATGAGCCCATGTACATTTTCATCGCAGCTTTGTTAATCAACTCTGTTCTATTCAGCACCAACATCTACCCAAAGCTGCTGATTGACTTTTTATCTGAAAAACAGATCACTTCATTTCCAACCTGTCTCCTTCAGTTTTTTATAGTGTACTGTCTGGCTAGTGCAGAGTTCTTACTGTTGTCAGCCATGGCCTATGACAGGTATGTGTCTATATGTAAACCTCTGCAATATGCAACTATCATGAGCAAAAACACAGTGTGTATTATTTTGGGTTTAGTTTGGCTTCTACCTTGTTGTCATACTGTTGTTCCAGTTGTGCTGACAGCTCCTACGAAACGCTGCAAATCAACTCTTAATGGAATTCTCTGCAATAACACAATGTATGGTCTCTACTGTGTGAGGCCAAGAGCACAATATATATTTGGTAGTATTTTCCTGGTAATTGCAGCACTTTGCCCCATCCTCTTCATCCTGTTCACATACACCAGGATATTTCTAATAACCTATAGAGGTAACAAAGAAGTGAGGAAAAAAGCAGCCGAGACCTGTTTACCTCACCTGCTGGTATTAATAAGCTTTTCCTGTTTGTGTGCGTATGATGTGATTATAGTTCGACTGGGCTCAAATTTTTCAAAAACTGCTCGTTTTATAATGACTTTACAAATAATTCTATATCATCCTCTCTTCAATCCAATTATATATGGACTGAAAATGAAAGAAATCTCTAAACACCTGAAGAGGTTGTTCTGTCAAACCAAAGCTATGTGATTTTTATGAGCAGTCATTTATTTATATACTGGAGGTATTCAGTGAGCATTTTGTGACCATTCTCCAAAGACATGTGTTTATATTGTTTCATCAGGGAAACAAACTGACTAAATCTTCAGTTTGAACAGTGTGATAAATCAATGCATTGCAGTTGACATGTTTTTGTGAATGTAGGCTGAGACTCAAAGGGCCTGACCTACTAGGATCCCTAATAAAGAGTACTAAATTGCAGATTTGTGGTAAAATTTTGCATGTTTGGTTGTTGCACGTTTTGTGGGGGATCTACTAAGAGTAATTGCGTAAATGACAACACGTGCCAACTGCAGTATTTTAATTAGGGTTGTGCATGTTGTAATCATTCCACCATGGAGAGTTTGACGGAAGAGCTGGATGGACGCCAAGGCAATTTTGAAATTTGATTTGATGGATTAATAGAAAAGTGAACATATTGTTAAACTACAGTAACGAAGAAACCTGGGAGCTTATCTGTGAGAAGGTAAATGTGGTTGGCAAAAGAATAAGAGAACAGATGAAGTGAAGAGAAGATGAGGAGACACAAGGTGAAAACAAAAGAAAAATGGGTTTATAATAAAACTTCAGCAAATGGGGAAGAGCTGCCTCTGACCAGTGTTGAGCAGCAGGTGCAGCTCACTGTCTGCGATGGGCAGGTAACTGGGATACCAGGCTGTTATTCATTGGACTGGAGGTGCAAGCGATGCACAGCACTCGGATGGGACATTCGGGCCACACTCATACATTGCATCTATATCTCAGTTTCACTGCAAAAACAGAAACCATGTGTAGTGTTGGGCTGATTAGCCCTTCCTTCTCAAATGTATTAAATCAAGACAGTCACAATCACTGCAATTCACTTCCAAACTCAGTAAAACTTACTGTGTGTGCTAAATCAAGCTATCTGCATATTCTTCTCCCAGTAGTTTGCACACCTGGGCAGAAAGGGCCCATGTTGTAAGGCTAAGGTGCTGAATGGACAGCGCATGTTATTTTGCTAATTTGAAAAACAGTCTTCAGTTGCACCATTAGTAGATCAGCTTGCACTGTTGCTTGCAGGTGATATCAAGTTTGCACACATTTTCATACATACAAATCTTTAGTAGATCAGGCCCCAAGTCTGCAGACAGACGACATCTTTGAATTGTCTAATATTTTTGTGTGTCAAGTTTGTTGGGGTTCACCTCATCTCTTGTGTGAAGAGCTGAACACTTACCACTGTGGGCAACATTAATGATGCAAAGCCTGCGAAGCTAGTTCAGGCAGACAACTCAAGCTGCGCCCGTCCTGATCAGCTGATCAGTCACGTGCTCCCCTCAACCAAATAGGGCGGGTTATTTAAACCCACCCAGCTTACCTGCTCTCCCCTGGCTTGCTGCTGATGCTGCTACTGCTATTCTCTGCTGCTGGTACTGCTTGTGCCTTTGCTGCTGGTACTGCTTCATCTTGTTGCTGCTGCTGCTGCTGCTGCCCCTGCTGCCCATGAGGTTTTGCAAACCCACCACCTCCCCAGCATCCACCTGTGGGCTCTGTCTCTATGATCCCCTGCGGGGGTCTGCTTTCACTCCCTGTTAGGTCTGTCAAACAGATCATTATTCAGGGAATGAATAACTGAGACAGAGCCTGACGCCAAACCTGCTGCAGCCATGCTCAGGAACAGGCTACCTATGCTGTGCTTCAGCTTGTTTATGTCCAATAAATTATTTATTCTCATTCCAGAGTTGTCTGACTGAAATATGATTCTCTATTCTCTCTAGCGATGTGACACTGGAATATTCATCCATGTTCCATGGTATCCTGAGAGTCACCAGAGCTCTTCTGAATGTGTATGATCTCCTGGTGATCATACACCATCAACTCTTGTTGAAGACTCAGAACCTAAAAGCCCACCCAACTTCCTTTTGCATGTCTCTTCAACTTTGTGGATAAAACTTGGCTGGGCAGTGAAACCCCAGTGCAAGTCACAGTTAATTACATACACTTAGGGCTGTACAATATACAAAAAATTATATTACAAATATTTTGCCAGGTATTGCTGCATGAGTCAACATTTCAGTTGAATGCTCACCTTTACATCTAATTTTCATTTTAAAAAATTCAGATTTTTGTTGTGCCACATTAACAATCATGTTCCATAACATCTGGAGAACACGACTTGTAGGTCAGGGTGTCTCTAATAACTCAACATTTATGGCGCACTTTACCCTTATGAAAAGCACTGCACTTCATGCATCTGGATAAAGCTGGCCATATAGCATTTTCAATTTGTGCAGCTCCGTACGTGCTGTACAGTAAATTGAGTTTTTAAGATACATATATCAACATATTTTGCTTTTGGTCCAAGTCACTATATCAATTATCAGCCTCCACTTTTTACATTGGTCTGTTATAATGAATGTCTGTAACTTGAATAACAATGATCATGGCATGAAGCAAGGGCTGTGGGTTTTTTTTCAAATCTTTCAGAATTTCTTAAAGAGCACATATGTTCACAGCTGTGTGTGTGTGTGGGATGGGTTGGGTCTTTTACTCGTAAATAAAGTTTGAAGTTAATTTAATCAATTCATAGCTAATACTGGAAACTAAATGAACCCAATTATTCAGATGTATTCAATATAAAATATCAGTGTTTTTGTACTTCCATGTGCCGGTCAGGTGTTACATTGTTACATGTGATAGTTTATTCATTAAAAAAGTTAAATTATATATAACAAATAAACTGTATATAATATAATATAATGTAATATAATGAGTAATGCTGTACAATGAAGCAAACATCTAAGTTAAAGAGGTCAAACAGTGCTGTGACTTCAGGCCTCCAGGGTTTGATGAAGTCTTTACACATTAGAATCTATTTTAGTAGAAAGTTTAATGAGATCCATGGAGACTGAGACAATATTATAAAACTTTCTACAGGCTTCAACAGCTCACAGCTCACTTTCGGGATGTTGGAGGTGAACAATCACCAGGTGCGTTTGAAGGTCAGGTGGATAAATGAGGAACAGGCTGGATGTTTGTGATGCTGTGAGACAGAGAGATTTTGAATTTTCACTCATGTATGCAAATGAATGAATCTGCCTGTTCTTTCACTTGATATTCATTAAGTTTATTATTATTAACCTCATTATCATTCATGGATGACGAACATAATGTAACATATATAACTCTTGGTGGGCATGTGGAAGTGCAGAAATACAGATATCTTTATTTTTTTATAATGTTTACAGTTTATATTCTAATAATCTGCTGTAATTTCACCATCGTGTGTCTGATTGTGATTCACAGAAACCTCCATGAGCCCATGTACATTTTCATCGCAGCTTTGTTACTTAACTCTGTTCTTTTCAGCACCAACATCTACCCAAAGCTGCTGATTGACTTTTTATCTAAAAAACAGATCATATCTTATTCAGCATGTCTCTTTCAATTTTTTCTATTTTACTCTTTGAGTGGTTCAGAGTTCTTACTGTTGTCAGCCATGGCCTATGACAGGTATGTGTCTATATGTAAACCTCTGCAATATCCAACTATCATGAGAAAAATAACAGTGAGTACTTTCCTGGGTTTAGCTTGGCTTATTCCTGCTTGTCAGATCGCAGTGCCAGCTATACTGAGTGTTGACATGAAACTCTGTCATTTAAATTTAAATGGGATTTTTTGTAACAATTCAATTTACAATCTCCACTGTGTGAGTTCGAGAACACGATCTATATTTGGTGTTTTTGCCCTGGCAAATATTGCACTGTTCCCCATGCTCTTCATCCTGTTCACATACACCAGGATACTGATCATCTCCTACAGAAGCTGTAAAACTGTGAGGAAGAAAGCTGCACAGACCTGTTTACCTCACCTGCTGGTTTTAATCAGCTTCTCCTGTTTGTGTGCGTATGATGTCATTGTAATCAGAATTATGTCTGATTTTCCAAAAACTGTCCGTTTTATTATGACTTTACAGGCGATTCTGTATCATCCTCTCTTTAATCCAATTATATATGGACTGAAAATGAAAGAAATTTCCAAACACTTGAAGAGGTTGTTCTGTCCAACCAAAGTTATCTGATGTATTACATTTGATTTGATGGTAATATTGGTGTCAGTGATACTTCTGTACTGCCATGTCTTGTGTAATGATATTATTGATGATAATATTGTTTCCCATGGAAACAAGTAATTGTATCCTGAATTGACATATCAATATATTCAGCACATCAGTTATAAAGTATAAATACACTACTCACAAAAAGTTAGGGATATTGGGCTTTGAATTTTCAGAATGCGCCTAAAACACACTAACCTTTACAGGTGAACTTGAGTTGAAATTACACTAAATGCCTTATACTTTCATGATATAATATCACCATAGCATGAACTTTTTACATTCTCCATAAATTTTTCCCAAAAGTCAAATATGCCTAACTTTTTGTGAGTAGTGTATACTTCTTTAAGTTAATCCTTAAGCATGATCGATCTAGCTGAAGGTGGATGTCTGTAATACTGAATATCAGTGGTCACCAACCTTTTTAAGCCCAAGATCCCTTACTTCAGCCTTGGTGACAGGCAAGATCTACCTATTGAAGCATTGAAAGAAAGCAATTGTCCAAACTGTATTTACAATTCGAGGCATTTTGTCTAGCCTATTTGTAATTGATTTACATCAAACACTTTGGTCCAGCTTTAAAATTGATGTCACCAAGAACCGCTGTAACTATAAGGCCATCTCTGTCCTGTTAATATTTTTACATCATACTTTAATTCTTAATAACTTAATTTTGGTGCGTCACAAAAAATAAAGGCATATAGCCTATTTCCCATCTATGTGAGGAAATGATTTGTAAAAAGTAAACAATAAAGGAAGTTAACATTGGGAAGCTTCATGCAGGTTCCAAGATTTATCAATAGCATTTCAGAAAGATCTGTAATGTATGCTGACATGATTCTCAGTCAGTGCAACTGCAGTTCTGTGTCCCATCTCATGCAGCATCACAATGCCATCATAAGGCAGAACTGCTGCTACTCATGTCAGTGTAATGGCTATGACTGAACACTGATTACCCTGTAGTTTGGATCATAAGTACAGACACCCAGTCTGAGGCAGTGGTGTCTGTCAGTCGGGCAGAACATAGGGAGAACGGACTCTGCAGACTACCCTGTGGACTCCGTGCACACGCACTGGTGCCACATGGACGTTGATGTGCCCGGTCGATAACTGACTCACTGACTAAACTCTCCAAGATCAACCAGTCAATCGTGATCGACAGGTTGGCGACCACTGCTGTCTATTGTCTGCACATTTCAGCACAAATTGTCATTTATTTACCTCTTTTACACACACACACACACACATATATATATATATATATATATATATATATATCTCAGGAAAATATCCTACACACTGCTCTTATCAGAATGAAGTGCAATGCATTAATCATGGTACCTTAACTTTCCGAGTGCATAGATAGTTACAGCTCTGCTCACATGGCTGTTGTTGGGCTCACAGAACAGAGATGCACTCACGACATGTGAGTGATGCCCTGAGACACACTAAATATTAAGATGATTAACTTTATGAATATTCATATTGGAATTGAATGTTACAAAATGATAACACGTGTAAACACCTTCAACAAGAAGTCAGGTCGCCACAGAAAATGACATCAATCAGAATTTCTTTTGTTATTTTGAATGAGCACAATAGGTCTACTACTGTGCCCCACTTAATGAATTTCCCTTTGGGATCAATAAAGTAATTTATATTTATATTTCTTCATAATATATTGAATAGATACAACAAATTTTAATAATTTATACATATGGGTAAATGTAAAAAAAATCATTTTGATGTTTGTCCTTTTTTAAGTTAATGTAGAATATTTCTTAATCAGAGTGGAGGATTCACATGGCCACCTGGTTCCATTGAATTACGACTGAGTAACAGCCATTCTAAGGTTGTAATTCATTGTTTGTCCTCCCCTTCTGCCCCGGCAAAGAACTATAGGACAAAACTGGTCATTGTTTGCTCAGTGAGTAGCTGTGTATGAATAAAAGCATTTTAATAAAGGAACTTTCTCCTACCCTAGGTTTTTCTTTTACTTGCTTGTTGTTATCACTGTTCTAAAGTAAAATATGTTAAGACTTATAAATATAAATTTTTTAATTGTTTCTCCAGTTCCAATTGATCTGTTATAGCAGCAGTGGGGAGGGGTCCTGTAGGATACGACCCTCACACTTTTGATGACACAAACTGTAGAAGTCAAAAGTGCAGACTCAAACAACTGTATAATGTTGTATAACAGAGCATTATGAGATCAAACAGCACTGTGACTTCAGGCCTCCAGGGTTTGATAAAGTTTAGTTGAGTTTAATGAGATCCATGGAGACTGAAGGAATATAATAGAAAGTGTAGACAGATTTTAACAGTTCAGTTTATTTTCTGGAGATGAGCTTTCATCATGTACATTTTAATGCCAGGTGTCTAAATGAATGAAGAACTCCAAATTGTTAGGGTTGGGCTTATTTTTTAAACTGTGTATGTTGGTTAGATGCCTGAATGCATGATCCATGTCTGATCACTCTGACCACGCATTCATGGAAGACGAGTTTAATGTTACATACCTAATTCTTAGTGGGTATGTGGAGATTAATAAATACAGATATGTTTATTTTTTTATTATGTTTACAATTTATGTTCTAATAATCTGCAGTAATTCCACCATTGTGTATCTTATTATGATTCATAAAAACCTCCATGAGCCCATGTACATTTTCATTGCAGCTTTACTCTTGAACTGTGTCCTTTACAGCACTGTTATTTACCCAAAGCTTTTGGTTGACTTTTTATCTGAAAAGCAGGTCATATCTTACTCAGCCTGCATCCTTCAGTTTTTTGTTTTCTACTTTTTAGGCAGTTCAGAGTTCTTACTGTTGTCAGCCATGGCCTATGACAGGTATGTGTCTATATGTAAACCTCTGCAATATGCAACTATCATGAAAAAAGACACAATTGTTATTTTCCTGGTTTTATCTTGGCTTGTACCTGCCTGCCACATTGCAGTCCCAGCAATAGTGAGTGCTGAAACCAGACTGTGTAACCAGACTTTGAAAGGAATATTTTGCAACAATTCAATTTACAAACTTCAATGTGTAAGGTCAAGTTTAATTACAACATATGGTGTCATTGCTTTGTTAGATCTGGTAATAATCCCTATGCTGTTCATAATTTTCACCTACACAAAGATTCTCATAATTTCTTATCGAAGCTGTAGAGAGGTCAGGAAAAAAGCTGCAGAGACGTGTTTACCTCATCTGTTGGTTTTAATAAGTTTTTCTTGTTTGAGTGCATATGATGTCAGTATAGCTCGAGTGGAATCCAACTTTCCAAAAACTGCACGCTTGATAATGACTCTACAGATAGTTTTGTATCATCCTTTGTTTAATCCACTCATATACGGGCTAAAAATGAAGGAAATTTCTAAACACCTCAGAAGGCTGCTCTGTGCAGCCAAAATCATCTGATGTATTAACAGATTTCTAATGTACAGTCCTTTTTTACTGAAATAATCATGCAGCAATGCAGATTTTTGATTGGTATTTAGTGTAGTGTTTCCATGATTTCTCATTGTATTTTGTTTTACTGACATGGATTTAAAAATTAAACCCTGGTGGTTTTTATTGTTGTTTGAATTATATGGTGAAGAAATTAATGTTTTTAAGATGAATTTATCAATATAAAGTCCTTTTTTTTTTTTTTTGAATGACAGTATTTGCACGTTCATGTGACCCAGGTCCAGGTGTACTGGGAAGTCTTGAGGAATATTCCCTACCCTGCTCTTGCTGAGGATCACAATTTATTCATCATTCTCATGTTTCTCTCAACAAAAAACAGATTAAGATAAAAAAAAAGAGACAAAAACATTAGAATGACCAAAAAAGACTGTAGCTAATTACATTCCTAGTTCTGACAGCCCTCAGTGTCTTCATGTCTGTGTTCCAGGCATTATTTTGGACTTCACTCTTTAATGCACCAACAATGTTAATTATCAGTGGTCTTTTTGGTTTGCTTTGTTTTTGTTGAAAAATCATCATATTTGGCCTTAAACTGTTTGTTGAAACAAATCAAATGGTTGCTGTCAGAGAGTTATGTCCTTATTATTCATAGACGGTCAACTATCATGGTTTCTGCCACATTAACACTCCGTGGTAAACAGACTGCAAACAAAATGTAGACAAAGACAAAATGTAGGTTTAACCTCAGATTATGATTTTAAAAATGTGCTCTGACCATAACGACTGATGTGGACAATCCACACTACAAGCAAAGATGAATCAAAGGGTGCCCCTTGATGGATGGATGATGGAACTAATGGAAGTAGCAATTGTAACTTGGTCAACACTTAGATAGGTTGTGATATTCAGACTGCATGATTGGTTGGTATTAAGGGTCAAAAGTGAGTCAAGAAACAATTCCCAACAATAGTACCTCACCACCATCAGCAGAAAAAACTCCTCAGCCATGAGTCATCTGGCAGAATCCACTATGTCACTTCTGCTGTGGGATTGGCTGATTGGATGGTTTCACGATTAATACTCTATGGTGTTGAACTGCACTCACAAACATAACTGAGTCTGTAAAAGATTCCTTATTACTTAACTTTACCCACCATGGATGAAATGAATCTTTTTTTTTCTTTTTCCATGAACCATGGATGTGTGACAACTTTATTAATATTTGCTAGTAAAATTTAGGGTACACTGCACTACCATCAGTCTGAAGAAGAAGTACTGGCTGTTAAAAAATCAACGTTTTGATCATTTGAAAGCATCATAGTAATGGTTTGTTCAGGTTTGCATACAAGAACTCCTCACAACAGGCATCACTGTCTGGTACGGTAATACCACCCGGGCAGAAAGGAAGGCTCTTCAAAGGGTGAAGACAAAACTTCTATGGACACCATCTACACACAATGCTGCACGAAGAAGGCACACAGCATCATCAGAGCCATACATCACCCAGCACACACCCCACTTAACCATAAACACTCTACATACTACCTTAGACATAGAAGAGCAGACAGCATCAGCACATGTAAAACACCTTTCTATAACAGTTTCTTCCCTGCTACAGTGTGACTGATGCGAAAGCAAAATACCATCAGTCCCTCTGACCTACCTCAGTCCTTCTGACCTACCTACCTCTGCTCATGTACAATAAAAATGGGAAATGTGCAATACCCTTCAGTGTAGTGTGAAGTACCTGTCTGATATTTATTCATTTATTTATCTATATATATTTTTTTCACTCTTGACTGTCTACTCTTATTCTTTACTTTTTACTGTTTACATCTTTTTTTATAACTGTGTGCACCTGCTTAACATATCTTTACTTTTTATGTTTGTACTCAGAGTGTCCTCTGTACAAGAATTCCTATGTACCCTAATAAATGTACAAATAGCAAATAAACTTGATCTATCTATCCAAAGATGGGGGAGCTTTCAGGTTTTGGTTAAATTAATACTTGATTATGGTTGTGGGATGTTGGTTGTTATGATTATAATCACAACCATGGGTTTGAGGTAAGGGAAAGGGGAAAGATCTTGGTATGTTAAAAAAAAATGTTGGCTCACAGGTGTAAACATCAACTATCCCCCAGAGTCTGTGTGTTCACCCACCTATCCCAACCTCCTCTCTACATGAACTTTATTGAACCATAGTGTTGTTAATACCAACCCTGATTTCCTTGTTATCATTTCGTTTCTATAGTAGCTAGAGAGACTGAAGGAAAAACCTGAAGGATGAGTGGAGAGACTGAGTGACAGTGCCTCGAACTGTAGCTAAAAAGGGTCATGACCTTCATTAACTACATCTCCTTTCATTTGTTACCTGCCTGTACTTATACAATAACAGCTTTTTAGTGAGAGTTTTTCAAAAACAGGTTGTGTGGCCATTTGTTATTGGGTTTATCATTATACTTATAAAAACTCCCTGTATAGTTGATGATAAACCTGATTCTGAGTCTGTTCACTTTGTGTAGATCTCTATGGAGATTGTGGCAGCACTCAAGGCCCTCCAGTGCATTCAGGCTTTCAGTGGGGTCTGACACTTTTTTTCACCTCTTAATCTGCTAATTCTTAATAAATATGGCTGATTCATGGGGATGTTACATGGAGAGTATAGCCTAATATCATATTTGTACAGTCCACAAATCATCCACAGATGTGGCCAGTCGTCTTTAAAGGTAGGGTCTGGAGGATTTTCTTAAAAAATAAAATATAGACTTGATACAAAAAAAATCCTGCTTGATCATCACCTATGGGCTTCTACTCATGTGGTGGTCACTGTGTCTGCAAAGTTTCACTGTGGCAGCAGTCCTGTGTTCCTGATAAAACAAGGTACAAAACCCAAACATCACAACAAAAGTGGTCGTTTTCTCATAGTAAATAAGATATCACCTTCGTAGATGAGGACAGAAATAATGTAGCAACACTATCACCACTTTTACTGAAGCATAACTTTACTTTAACATTACATCACTTTGGTTTGACAGAACAACCTCTTCAAGTGTTTGGAGATTTCTTTCATTTTCAGTCCATATATTACTGGATTAAACAGAGGATGATATAAAATGACTTGTAAAGTCATTATCAAACGAGCAGTTTTTGGAAATTTAGACCCCAGTCGAACTATAATCACATCATACGCACACAAACAGGAGAAGCTGATTAAAACCAGCAGGTGAGGTAAACAGGTCTGTGCAGCTTTCTTCCTCACAGTTTTACAGCTTCTGTAGGAGATGATCAGTATCCTGGTGTATGTGAACAGGATGAAGAGCAAAGGGCAAAGTGCAGTGACTATCACGGCAAAAACACCAAATATAGATCGTGTTCTCGAACTCACACAGTGAAGATTATAAATAGAATTGTTACAAAATATTCCATTTAACGTTGAATTACACAGTGTCATATCAACACTCATTATGACTAGAACTGAAATATGACAAGCAGGAATAAGCCAAGCTACACCCAGGAAAATACTCACTGTGGTTCTTGTCATGATAGTTGCATATTGCAGAGGTTTACATATAGACACATACCTGTCATAGGCCATGGCTGACAACAGTAAGAACTCTGAACTTCCTAAAGAATAAAACAAAAAAAACTGAAAGAGACATGCTGAGTAAGATATGACCTGTTGTTCACACAAAAAGTCAATCAGCAGCTTTGGGTAGATGTTGGTGCTGGAAAGAACAGAGTTCAGTAACAAAGCTGCGATGAAAATGTACATGGGCTCATGGAGGTTTCTGTGAATCACAATCAGACACACGATGGTGAAATTACAGCAGATTATCAGAATATAAACTGTAAACATTATACAAAAATAAAGATATCTGTATTTCTGCACTTCCATGTGCCCACCAAGAGTTATATATGTTACATTATGTTCGTCATCCATTAATCCTATCTAATAATCATGAATAACACATTCTAGAAAAGGTAGATTAATCAACAAGTTTATAGGGGTGAACAATATGAATGTTCTCCTTTTCACAATATTACAAAGAGGTCTCATTCATTCATACAAACTCAACCTTAAATGCACCTGGTGGCTGTTCATCTCCACCACACAGAAGGTAAACTACTCAAGTCTGTAGTTTTTATAATATTGCCTCAGTCTCCATGGATCTCATTACACTTTCTACTCAAATAGATTCTAATGTGTAAAGACTTTCATCAAACCCTGGAGGCCTGAGGTCACAGCACTGTTTGACCTCTTTAAATTGTCTTTAAATTGTCCTTGTAAAGATTGCATCCCTTGTCAAACAAGACAGGTGAGAGACATAGGTTGTTGACATTGTTGTCATGTTGTGATGTGCCTCCTTTTCACACTGCATGATTGGTTGATGTGTTTATTTGCCGGGCGAAAGCTCAGAATTGACCTCATTCCTTGTGATAAAAACTGGAGTTTGAAAAAAAATATTGACACACGAATTATTCGCACAAAAAATACATCTCTGGTGTGAAAGGACCTTAACTCAGTACACCACCCACCTCTTGGTCTAGACCAACTACTGCAATGCCTGACATGTCACTCTGCTGCTCTTTGACATCCACTGGTTACCAGTGACCCCTCATATCAATTTCAGGTCACTAAGATTTCACTGTCTCAGTCTGGACTGTCCTGATCCGTGGTTCCCTGACAGCTAAACCAAATGCTATCAGATCGGGGGTGTCTACTTCTATCCTAAAGACCAGATATCAGGTCCTTACACCTCTACTACACCAATGTAAGTGACTGGTACTTAGGCTTTGTCCATATGGAAACTGAGCTTCAGCAAAAATGATCTTTTTCTTGCTCGTTTTGAAAAAGGTTTCTGTAAACACGGCATCATTTCAGGAAATATCTGCATACACATGGATCCACTGAAAACAACTCAAAACGCCGTAGTACATATGCCAGGCCTGTATGGAGCTTGTGTGGCAGTGTAACGCTTGACATTTCTTTTTACTTCTATCTTTTATGGGGTTCAACAGAAATCTTCCCTTATGATACTTTGAGTTATAATCTGAAAAACATGTGCAAAAAACCCTAAAAACTAATAAAGCACCATTTGCTGCTGATGTTGATAGCAGTTCTTGATGGAGGAGTTAATGAGATCCATGGAGGAGATAAGAGTATTATAAAATCATGCCAGCGACTCACTCAGTTCACTTTCTCACATTTGGGGATGAAAATTAATTTCATGGTCAGGTATCTGTGAAGGAATAAGGCACTGTCTTTGTGATTTTAACCCTCATATTCCGACTTATATTCTCAATATTTTTTTTTACTTGGTATACAACCTGTGTGTTAAATTCTTTAATGGGTGACACGTCAAATATGACATATATAATTCTTGGTGGGTATGTGGAAGTGAACAAATATAGATATATTTATTTTCTAGTCATTTTTACAGTGTATATTCTAATAATTTGCTGTAATTTAACAATTGTGAGCCTGATCTGGATTCATCAAAACCTCCATGAGCCCATGTACATTTTCATCGCAGCTTTGTCACTTAACTCAGTTCTTTTCAGTAACGTCATCTACCCAAAGCTTTTGATTGACTTCTTATCTAAAAAACAGGTCATATCTTATTCAGCTTGTCTTTTTCAATATTTCATATATTACTCTCTGGCTGGTTCAGAGTTTTTACTGTTGTCAGCCATGGCCTATGACAGGTATGTGTCTATATGTAAACCTCTGCAATATCCAACTATCATGAGGAGAAACACAGTGAGTATTTTCCTGGGTTTAGCTTGGATCCTTCCTGCTTTACATGTTGTTGTGCCAGCTGCACTAAGCAGAAATAAAAAGCTGTGTAACTACAGTTTGAAAGGAATTTTTTGCAACAATTCAGTCTTGAAACTTCACTGTGTGAGTTCAAGACTGATCTCCGTATATGGTCTGGTTGTTTTGATTAATGTTGCACTTGTTCCTGTGCTTTTCATTTTCTTCACATACACAAAGATTCTTGTCATAACGTATCGCAGCTGCAGAGAAGTGAGGAAAAAAGCTGCACAGACATGTTTACCTCACCTGTTGGTTTTAATCAACTTCTCCTGTTTGTGTACATACGATATCATTATAGCTCGACTGGAATCTAATTTTCCAAAAACTGTGCGTTTAATTATGACTTTGCAAATGGTTTTGTACCATCCTCTCTTTAATCCAATCATATATGGACTGAAAATGAAAGAAATCTCCAAACACCTTAAGAGGCTGTTGTGTCAAATGAGCAAAGCTAAATGATGTACAGTCACTCTGAAATAATCATGCACAGATCAGATATATTTGATTAAAGTTAACTAATATTAGAATTTCTGTATATGACCAAAACACAGTAGGGATTATCATTGTCTTGTGTATTGTGTATTGATTTATCATAAACTTATTGCTCCTTATAACTATTCATCTCCTACAGGGTTAGAGGGAGTCTGTTCCCACTAATCACATTCACAGGGACTGTGGTATCATAATGTTTCTGTGTAATTATGAAGTGAAATGCAGGCCATCTTAAGCATAGATATTACGTCCAATATATATTTTGCATGTTTTATAGTTATATATAGTACTCATGTGTTTCCCTTTGTGAACCAAGGCCAGGGAGGAATCTAATGTTTTCTGTGAGATATAAAAAACAAATAAATAATTAAAATGAATTAAACCACATTCTTCCTGATGTAAAATTTGTATCTCATTATTCATATCCAGAAATTACTTAAACCTCTGGGTGCCATTTCTATAAATGAAGACACAATTATCATCATTTTTACTCACAGACCATAGGGATACCTTTCACATTTAAACCAATACAGTACCGATAGCCGGTTCCTGGAAACCAGTACTGGTATGCAACGGTAGCTGTTTTCGGTACTTTTTTGTGTGTATGTGGTAATTGAAGTTTTCATTTATTAATTTTTTTAAGTTATTCTTGACACTGTATATTAAGCATTATTAAATTAAAGAGATTAAAAAGTATCATGAATTGACAACTCTTATTTGCGGGAATATGCAACATTCCACATGGTTGAGGCTCAGCTCAAGACTCAGCTTTAAATGTTATCTTCTTGTGGGAAATCTTCTTCATCATAGCGGTGTGTGTGTGTGTTTGATCATCCATCTCTCCATCTCGCTCTATCTAGCTAGCCTATCTATTTAGATACTGACAACATAAACACATTTGTCAATCACGGTGTTTTGTTTTGAAAATCATTTTATGATGAAAATTGACCAGATTCTCTCATTTCCTTGTTTGACTTCCTGCCCGGATGGCACGAGCGCTCACGGCTCGCAAACAAAATAGACCAGATGCCGAGACGATCAATGTAGGGTGCGAGTCAGCTGCGGAGGTGCTGGTGTGAACAACACAATCGGTTAACATGCGCTGAAAGGAAACTGGCTCTCCGTCTTAGCGCTTCTGCTTCTGCGGCCGGTGTTGTGTTGTGCGTTTTGCGTCATGTGATTGGCTCTTTTGATCACCTTTAATACCAAGTCCGATCAATTTCGATACTATGCAAATCGGCCGATGCCGATCGGGTCACCGATAGATCGGCGCAGCCCTAATTTTGTTTATAAAAAAAAAAAAAGTCAAAACTTATGAATTTTGAATAGTTACTGTTATGGTTGGGTGTAAACAGCATAATGAGGGATCTTCCTTAACAACAATAGCAGGATCTCTGTTGAAAATTTCAGTGTGCAGGGACAGGAGGAGCTGTTCACAGACAGAAGAGTTGTCAACAGGCCTGAAAATTACAACCCGCCCCGCGGGTGTTAAAGCCCAGACCCGACACGGTGTGACTCTAGAATTAATTTCGGCCTGAACCCGGCCAAAAAAAGAGGAAGCCCAAAGCCTGACCCGAGTCAATTGTATATATTTTCAGTCTCAATCAGCTTATCTGTGCTGGCCCGCTGAGACAGCTCCATTGTCAATATGTTTGTGAGAGATAGAGAGCGGGGAAAGGAGGAGCAATGTGCTGCACATCATTCAGACATGCCTCCACTACACAAGGGTGCTCATCCCTAATAAATCCAGAATTATATTTTCTGCATGTTATAATAATCACATCAAGCAAAAAATAAAATGTTCAATTAAAAAAAATCATCCAAACACCCCGTCCTCAAATGCACCTGGGTCATGCTGACAATTTGGAGGTTTACTGAAGCATCAGGTATGGGATGTGTTTCTGAATCTGGATGTGGACAGGTGGTTTTGGCCATGAGGTGTTAAGATGAGTGATATTTCCATCATGAGTCCTGCTATACAGCCCAGTAGGACCGTCCTTGTGTAAAAACACAAACATGCCTAAGGGTCATTTGTGCAGTACTTTGTTACTTTTTATTGTTACATGTCAGTTCCTCAACTGGTACTTCTACTAGATCTACTATGTCTTCTACTACTACGTCACCATAAGGGCCCTATTTCAAAATGTTCCTCAGTGTTGAGAAGACAAAAAATCTACATAAGAGCAGCTGTGCTCAGCCCTGTTCTAAAACCTGAGCCTTTGTTGATTAAAATGGAAACTAAGCTGCATCATTGTGTTAATTCAGAGGTTGGTTATCCTGTTCAGCAAAGAGCTTTGCTCTGTGTGTATGTTTTTATCTGATATGTGTATGTGCTGCAGACATACTGTGGTGGCCAAAATTATTAGAACAGCTGACAGATCTGAAAATACCTGACCTCCTTTTAAGCCTCCAAAACATGATTTCATTTCATAATGTTCATGAAATATGCAGATAGTTGCTCTGAACACAATCAGATGAAATGAGTACTACTGTTTTTATCCACTTATAATATATATAATATTTAAGATTCAGTATATCCACCTGTTGCAGCAATTACAGCAGCACATTTCTCTTGGATCTTTCTCTTTACATTAAACAACTTACCAGAAGAAGAAGAACATGGCAAAATGGAAAAAAATGTTTATTAATTGTTCATGTTTAAAGACTCAAAATCAATGATCACAGTCTGATGAAATCAGTCATTACACTGTTTAATATGATGATATTAGTCCTGTAGAGAAGTCATTGTAAGAAATACTCCCCAGGAATCTGATAAATCACATCTCTATGTTATTATAATAATTATTATAATTGTTGTTAATACAGAGTGAATGGACATGATTTAGCTTTGTTTCATTTGACACAACAACCTCTTAAGGTGTTTGGAGATTTCTTTCATTTTCAGTCCATATATGATTGGATTGAAGAGAGGATGATACAAAACCATTTGCAAAGTCATTATCAAACGCCCAGTTTTTGAAAAATCTGATTCCAGTTGAAATATAACAATATCGTATGTACACAAACAGGAGAAGTTGATTAAAACTAACAGGTGAGGTAAACATGTCTGTGCAGCTTTCTTCCTCACTTCTCTGCTGCTGTGATACGTTATGATAAGAATCTTTGTGTACGTAAAGAAAATGAAAATCACAGGAACAAGTGCAATATCAAGCAAAACAATCGGACCATATATCGAGATCACTCTTGGATCCACACAGTGAAGTTTTATGACTGAATTGTTGCAAAAAACTCCTTTCAAACTGAAGTTACAAGATTTTTTCTCACGCCCCAGTACAACTGCCACCAAAATATGTAAAGCAGGAAGGATCCAAGCTAAAAGCAGCAAAATACAGATGGTGGTTCTTCTCATGATAGTTGAATATTGTAGAGGTTTACATATAGATACATACCTGTCATAGGCCATGGCTGTCAACAGTAAAAACTCTGAACCACCTATAGAGTAATATATGAAATATTGAAAGAGACAAGCTGAGTAAGATATGATCTGTTTTTCAGACAAAAAGTCAACGAAAAGCTTTGGGTAGATGTTAGTGCTGAAAACAACAGAGTTAAGTGACAAAGCTGCAATAAAAATGTACATGGGCTCGTGGAGGTTCTGATGCCTCACAATAAGGTACACAATAGTACAATTGCTGCACAAGATCAGAATATAAAGTATAAACATGATTAAAAAGTAAGCATACCTGTATTTATTTACTTCTACGAACCCACCAAGAGTTATATATGTTATATTAAACTCATCATCCATTTTTAAGTTAAATATTGGAAATGGGACATAATGAATAAAACAGAGAGAGTGTATAACAAACATGGATGAGCACAAACTACAAAAATAAGTCTCATCACAATTCCATTAAACTATAACCTATGTAAGATCATTCTATTCATTTAGATGCCTGACCTTAAAGCTGACTTTAGTGACTGTTCATCTCCATACATCAGAGTGAACTGTTTGAGCCTGAAGAAAAGTCTTCATGATATGTAATTCTCTAAGGATCTTATTAAATTGATCTCCAGAAGGTCCATTACATTTGACTCCTCCAGCTTTGGAGGCCTAAATCTAGAGACAATCCATGTTGTAGTTGTCACTCCCTTGTCTACCAGTATTTTTGGAGTATCTTTAAAAAGGGTTCCCCAAATGTTAAATTAGTACCTGGTCTACCTGATTAGTGGTTTTCCCATCAGAAGATGCCCATGTTGCCTTGAGTATATTATTTTGTGGGAATCATGTTATTTTAATCATTGGAACCCCAGCCTGTACCTGGCCATCACCCTGTCGTAGTGCCCATTTCATCTATTTCTTCCACATTTCTACCATCTACTACAGGCATGTCCAAACTATTCCACAAAGGGCTGTGTCGCTGCAGGTTTTCTTTCAAACCAAACAGCAGCACACCAAACTAGACTCATTTAATGAACTGATCTCAGTCTTCAGACAGCTGATTGGTCAAACTTTGCTCTTGAATGGTTACAAAAACCTGCAGCCACACGGCCCTTTGTGGAATAGTTTGGACATGATTGATCTAGTACATACTGCAGTTTCGTAGGACTCATTCTTTACTTGCTCATCTGCTTCTTCTATGAGTGAAGACATGCACAACAGCAAGGCCAGCTTAACTCTTTTTCACCTTCAGAAGGGTTCCAACTATGAGCTCTCAGTAACAGCCAACGAGCTGGTGTCAGCTGCTGTTTAATTGTATCTTCCCACAGAAAGACTTGGTTACCAAACAGAAACACAATCCTAAACAATTTTATTACATATATTACCAAGAATAATATAACATCAAAACAGGAAAACTAGTTTCATGACAGTTAATTATTTATGTTTAAAGAATTAAAATCACTGATTAGAGTAAATGCATTATATTCAATATGTTTCTGTTTTTTCTGTATTCAAAATGTCAACATCTGCACTTGGTCATTGTAAACTTCATTACACTGACACATGATGATACCATGATGAATGTGACTGCTGTCAGGTGCTTTAGAGAAGTCATTGTAAGAAACACTCTGCAGGGATCAGATTAATAACATCTGTAAATTATTACAAATGTTAACATACTTAATACAGAGTGAATGGACATGATTTAGCTTTGTTTCATTTGACACAACAGCCTCTTGATGTGTTTGGAGATTTCTTTCATTTTCAGTCCATATATGATTGGATTGAAGAGAGGATGGTACAAAACCATTTGCAAAGTCATAATTAAATGCACAGTTTTTGGAAAATCCGATCCCATTTGAGCTATAATGATATCATATGCACACAAACAGGAGAAGTTGATTAAAACCAACAGGTGGGGCAAACAGGTCTGTGCAGCTTTTTTCCTCACATCCCCACTGCTTTGATAGGTTATGAGAAGAATCTTTGTGTATGTGAAGAAAATGAAAAGCACAGGAACGAGTCCAACATTAATCAAAACAACCAGACCATATATTGAGATCACTCTTGAACTCACACAGTGAAATTTTATGACTGAATTGTTGCAAAAAACTCCTTTCAAACTGAAGTTACAAGATTTTTTCTCACGCCCCAGTACAACTGCCACTAAAACATGTAAAGCAGGAAGGATCCAAGCTAAAAGCAGCAAAATACAGATGGTAGTTCTTTTCATGATAGTTGGATATTGTAGAGGTTTACATATAGATACATACCTGTCACAGGCCATGGCTGACAACAGTAAAAACTCTGAACCACCTATAGAGTAATATATGAAAAATTGAAAGAGACAAGCTGAGTAAGATATGATCTGTTTTTCAGACAAAAAGTCAACGAAAAGCTTTGGGTAGATGTTTGTGCTGAAAACAACAGAGTTAAGTGACAAAGCTGCGATAAAAATGTACATGGGCTCGTGGAGGTTCTGATGCCTCACAATAAGGTACACAATAGTACAATTGCTGCACAAGATCAGAATATAAAGTATAAACATGATTAAAAAATAAGCATACCCGTATTTATTTACTTCTATGAACCCACCAAGAGTTATATATGTTATATTAAACTCATCATCCATTTTAAATTAAATATTGGAAATGGGACATAATGAATAAAACAGAGAGAGTGTATAACAAACATGGATGAGCACAAACTACAAAAATAAGTCTCATCACATTTCCATTAAACTATAACCTATGTAAGATCATTCTATTCATTTAGATGCCTGACCATAAAGCTGACTTTAGTGACTGTTCATCTCCATACATCAGAGAGTGGAGGAAAAGTTTTTATAATATGTTATCCTCGAAGGATCTCATTAAATTAATCTCCAGAATGTCCAGAAGGTACTGGAGTCCAGGCACCGATCCGATACCACATGTATCTGTTTACCAGTTAGCTTCATTAGCGCGGGTACAGTCCAACTCTGGAGCGGTCTGTTTATAAAATGAAATGAGCAGTGCTACAAATAACCCACGTACATGTGTACAGCGTACATGTGTCTCTGTTGTTAAAGTTTAGCGTTACTTCCCAGAGTTTTCTTTTTACAATCGGGAGTAATATAAACATGTACTGCTCATCTTTTCCAGAGAGTCACCATGGAAACATGACGCTCTGTCAGTGGTGCAGTGTTTGGAAAAAAAGTGTGATTTCTTTAAAGCATGAATATTAATTTATGCAATTGCAATGCCTTGATTTTAGTAAGATCAGTACACAGTCATAGCCATAAATGCAATGGCACTAAAAATTGGCATAATAATTTATTTTGGTGTTTCGTTTTTCGGTCAAGTGTTTACTCATTTTCGGTTTTCAGCCAAAAATTTTCATTTTGGTGTGTCCCTAGTTAAATTAGTACCTGATTAGTGGTTTTCCCATCAGAAGATGCCCATGTTGCCATGAGTATTTCATTGCACTGCTCATTGCATATTCCTGGTGAGATGACAGCACCAAGATTGATTGTGGCAAGAAGACCAGTCAGTAGAGGGCCACTGACTACACCATGCTCCACTGGGAAACCCTGGGGTTGAAGTGTTCATGTGCTCACAGTTAAATATACATTGACCTAAAGCAGGTGATTTGGACCCTAGATTTCCTTCCCCTGGATCTAGGGCCAGCTTTAGGCCCTTTGAAGTTCAAAATCATCTCTTCATTTTTAGAGTTCCTACCTGTGGGCTGAGGCCTCCAGAGTTTGATTACACTGTTGACATCTTAGTAGATCTTTAGTGGAGAGTTTAATGAGATCCACAGAGAGAAATACTATGATAAAGTATCTGTTCACACTCAATTCTGAAGGCAGACACACACCAAGTTTTCCTTTTGTCTAATTTGGCTGCATTTAGTTTGGTGATTAGAGACATACATTGTCAAAGTTGTAGATTTACACAGATTATTTGCCTCTTGTCTTATCTGTTTAATTTGGCTGTGTTTAGTTTCTGACAACATTAATGGATGCTGAATTCAATGTAACCTATATAATGCTTGATGGCCACGTGGAAGTGGACAAATACAGGTATCTTTATTTTATGATCATGTTTACAGCTTACATTCTGATAATCTGTTGTAATGCCACCATTGTGTGTCTCATCATGATTCATAAAAACCTCCATGAGCCCATGTACATTTTCATTGCAGCTTTGCTAGTGAACTCTGTTGTTTTCAGCACCAACATCTACCCAAAATTGCTGATTGACTTTTTATCAGAAAAACAAGTTATATCATATTCAGCATGTCTCTTTCAGATTTTCATGTTTTATTCTTTAAGCTGTTCAGAGTTCTTACTGTTGTCAGCCATGGCCTATGACAGGTATGTGTCTATATGTAAACCTCTGCAATATCCAACTATCATGAGAAACACAACTGTAAGTGCTTTGCTGGTTTTAGCCTGGATTCTTCCTGCTTGCCATGTTGCAGTTCCAATTGTACAAAATATTAATAACAAACTCTGTACTTTTACTTTGAAAGGAATTTTTTGCAACAATGCAACCAACCATCTTTACTGTGTGAATTCAAGAGCACTATCTATTTATGGTCTAATTGTTCTTCTTAATGTTGCACTTCTACCGATGCTCTTCATACTTTTTACCTACACAAAGATTCTTATGATCTCCTACAAAAGTTGTGGAGAAGTCAGAAAAAAAGCTGCACAGACCTGTTTACCTCATCTGATTGTGTTAGTCAACTATTCTTGTTTGCTAACCTATGATATGATTATAATTAGACTGGAATCAGATTTACCAAAAACTGCCCGTTTTGTAATGACTTTGCAAATAATCATGTATAATCCTTTGTGTAATCCAATCATATATGGACTGAAGATGAAAGAAATTTCCAAACACCTCAAAAGGTTGTTGTGTCAAGCCAAAGTGAACTAATGTATCTTCAATGGTTCACTCATTAAGAAAGATTTCTGCTATGACAAAGTGAAGAGATGTCAAATGATGTCTGACTCCTTATAGATGTTTAATGTGAGTTTTTTCAGCATCATTTCCTGAACTATGTACATTTTGATTCATTTGCAGCAGGTACTTTAACATATTCAATGCAATATTTTATACTGTTTAGTAACTAAGTGCACATTGTTGATGGCCTATTCTATATGATGGATTGGGGTGATCAGGTGTTTCATGTGGTACCATGTAGACTTGGTCCATATATCAGTGGTCTGCGTTCAAGTCCAACCTGTGGCCCTTAGCTGCATGTCATCCCCTCCCCACCTGTCCCTGTTTCCTCTTACTACTATAATGAAAAAATAGCAAGAAAAATAACAATATTACATCGACTGTTTGACTGGCAACACCAGTGTGTGAAAGGACTGTTTTTTCCTCCAGTCCAAACTAAGAGGAAATCATGTTTGTCAAAAAATTAAAGAAAGAAACCCTGCTGACAACCATGAGCCATGAATACAAACACACCACAAAGCAGAAACCAAAAGAACAGGCATCGCACCTCACATCCCCTGTGCTACGGTATAGTTAGATGTATTTTTGGCTGAAGTTTTGCTCATTGTGTCAGACACAGTGCTAAGGAAATATCTATTCTTGTTCACCTTGGTCATGACTGCTGGTGAAACAGTTGCCTATTTAAGAAGCAAGTCCACACTGGTTCTCAACATGCAACAACAGAAACAGGAAAATATCATTCATCAATTCATTAGAAAAAGGTGTTCGTAGAGCAGTGTATTAATTTTCCTCTCTCAGTAAGCACAAAAAGATGTATTTTGATCTTAAGATCACTGTGATCTTCAGAATGTGCAGAGGTGAGATAGAAGCTGGGCTTAAATGTGTGGTGTTGGTCTTTCACAATGTTGTTAATTGTAGTAGTGCTGTATTGTGCAGAAAAGTCAGGAACATGCCTTAGAATGGGCCATATAATAGTCAAGTTTTATTTTGAAGTTTGGTATAGCCCCCCCGGAGAAAAATACACCAGCTGCCACTGCTTTGTTGTAACCTTTACATTCATGAGGGAGCAACTGTAACATAACCTGAATAAGTTAAAGGGGAACTTTGCAAGTCCAGTCGCTTTTCTGCTGTTTTGCTTACACTCCTCCGGGCCATGTGAATATTTTTTGAACAAAGCCGGCGAAAAAAGCAATCCATGAAGCGGTGGATAACGTTACAACGATACAACGTTTATATTTGTGTAGTCTTAACCATCATAGACGAAAGATTATGGGTTACAGAGCGCGATGGCGTCACAGTGCGCTGAGACAAGAGCTGGGACACCGGGGCGGAGGCCAAGTGCTGCACTGATGTTGCAAGGTTGGTTTTCAGCCCAGAGACGCAGGATGGAAGACAGACAGCCTCCATTATCCCTGTAACAAGTTACTAGTCATGTGACAATTACCCCAAAGCTGTTTAATTAAGGTAAAAATGTAGCATAGCCACGGGAAAATCCCCACAGTTCCTCTTTAAGAATCCTGATTCTGACAGCAACTGGACTTCATTGCTATCTGGCACTCTGACGCCAGGTCATACAATTGATTATCACCAATATCTGGTAATCCACCTTGATTAACAGAGTCTTAACACAGCGGTCCTTTTCTCTACACCCTTTACAATGACTGCATCAGCCCCTCACTAATCACCACATACTACAAGTACTCTGATGACACTGCCATTCTAGGACTGCTCAGTGACAATAACTCCATAACTGCCTATCAATTGTCTGTTTCTTATTTCACTCAGTGGTGTACCGACAACTTCCTGGAACCGAACGTGGACAAAACGAAAGAAATGGTCATTCACACTTCACACACCCTCTTCTGGACTGGTTCCCATCTCCATCCACAACCAAACAGTTGAACAGGTCAGCCATTTCAAATACCTCGGAGTCACCATTGACAAAAAAACTGACATTTGACCAACACATCACTGACATTCACAAAAGATCCCAGCAAAGACTCCATGTCATCCACAAGCTCTGTGCCCTCTCTGTTGCCCCCCACCTCCTGTCACTACTGCACACTAGCATTATCCAACCCATCCTGCAGTACTGTTCTCCATGCTTCTTCAACATGCCGTCTACCACCAACAAAAACAAACTCACAAAAATAACACACATTGCATCCAAGATGACCAACCATCCCACACCAAACCTTCCAGAGCTCAACTTGTCAAGCTGCATTACGTTGTACAAAGAGGTGTTTCTGTTATTCACTCTGCTTTTGCTGACATAAAAAAGGGGGCAGACAAAATTGACTTACCTGGCCACCACAGTGGGGGTCCTTAATGAAGACAGAGCTTTGTCTTACAAAAAAAAAAAAACAACACATACCTGATCATGACAGTAGCAGTGATGATGTCTGTTAGTCCCAGGATGTTGTGCTGCCTGTGTCTGTGCTGAACATCTCTCTTTCTCAGTTTTCTCCTTCCTGTTGAATAGGTTTTAAAATCACTCTTTTTGAACTGACAGTGAAAACATCAAATGTGGTATGGATGAAAATTATCTAAAACTCATACAAATATTCTCCAAGAACTGACAATGACACCATCCATACACACACATACGTACTGGTAAATATAGATAGATATAGATATAACATCCTGACTTCTCCTACCTCAGAGTTGGCTTGTAGTCAGGACTGTAGCTGAAGGGCAGGGAAGCCTGGGCATCTTGGGTCTACAGGACTTGTATTATTGACAAACAGCCAACAGAGTTCAGACATTACACTGTTTCATACACACACTGTAACTGACTTATATCACTGTCCTCCGGTCACTGTCCCTGAACAAGAGCTGCTCTACTCATTAAACACTGTTCTGTCTCAAACCTCTTTAACTCATACACAGAGATGATTAATAACAGATGATTCCCTTTCTGATTTATTTACTGCTGTTGCACTGAAACAAAATCTAATCCCTAACTAATCTAAACTTGCTTCCTGTGGGAACTGTTGGGTTTCTCTCTATAATGAAGTAAGGTCTTCACCTTACACTGCAGTGTCCCTTCCTGATAATGCGTATTACAAATTAAATCTAAACAAATAAATCTGAACTGGGATGAATAGGATGGTAGAAGCTGAGCTGAGCCCGAGACACATGCCTGTGTATCCATGAGACACGGCTGAGCCCACGGAAATGGCGGTAAAGTACAACCGGACAAAACAACCTGCTGTACCGAGGAGTGGGCTGCACACAGGTAATACACACAGATAATATCAGATCCTTTAAGAGGCAGGTTGCGGCACAGGGATCAGATGTAAGCAGAGGTATGATCACTGCCCTCCCCCCTCATAACCACCTTAACCACCTCAGCAGATGGTAGCAGGTTTGTGTGAATGTTAGTGTTGTGTCAGGCCGTGCAGTATGTTCACATGTATGTTAAAACGGTCTGTTTTAATCTTACACGGACCGTGAAAACAAATTTCCCCTGCGGGACAATAAAGAATGAACCTGAACCTGAATCTGCCCTGACTAACACACCACCGTTAGCCACCGTTACCAGTCTTACCTTGAGAGCGTCAGCCGTCCTCACGTTAATAACACCGATGGTTATGATACGTCCTATGAGCTGAGCTGCTGCTTCTCCATGGTAGACCAGACCGGACCGGACCGGACCGGACAGAAACGGACCTGACCGGACACGCCAGAGACTCGGCACCGAGACGAGACGCGCTGGATCTCAGCTCATTATAAATGGAGATGGAAGCTGAAGAGGACGGTGGTTTCCTCCCGCCAGAGACAGCTCCTGGCGGGTAACGTGCATAGCGTTGCCGGTGGTGTGATTACTAACACACAGGCAGTCTGTTATAACTAGGTTTGAGGATATAAATATAATTTACTCACGTTGACCAGGACCGTGGAGCGGGGGCGGCTGCTTACCTCCGAGGTTCTACTGTCTCTCCTGTTGTCTCAGTCGACGAGGGTCCGTGTCCATCCATCCATCAGCTGTACAGCTTCTCCATGCTGGCCTGGGTAGCGGGAGGGGCGGGCAACCGGTACACCGTCGAGGTCGCCAGTCTGTGGCAAGTCTCCATAAGGTCCAAAGATTATCTTTCCAATCGATTAATCCAAATAGTAAGTTACAGACTGCGGACTGTGGAGCTACTAACGTCTCTCCTGTCAACGTGTAGGTCATTTTCCGTCCGGCCTGGCATGGACTGACGGCGGGTTACTTTTTTCCCCCGTTAATGGACGCGATGACGCAATACGCTGCGGTGAAAAGACTTTATTCATGAAAGCACTTTTTAAAATCTTTTATTTATTTATTTATTTATGAACGGAAACAGTGTCTGGTTGATTGTATGGTTACTGTCCGTATTCTGTCCGGCAAAAAATACAAAATTTGAAGAAAAACAATATTCACGAGGGTTCATCGACCCGGAAGTACCAAAGCGGAAGCCATGATCAGAGCTGGTTTGATTCTCTTTTTTCAAAACAACTTTATGTTATGTTCTGAATGTACAAAGAAGCAAACAATGTTCAATTTTAACATTGGACACCACAGTAAAGACAAAAAACAATAAAATAAAAATAAAATTGTCCCTTTAAAAAAAGAAACAATAGAAGTCAGTGGAGGCCCTTTACCCATTTTTACAATGTGTAAAAGCTTGATGTCGTGTTGATGGAAGGAACACTTTGTTCTTTGTGCCAGCAGAATATGTTTGTTGAACAAATATTATATCATCACAAGTGTCCTCTTTCCCCCCCCTAACCCTTGATAACCCCCCCCCCATTGGGCTCTTGTGTACCAACCTACAGAGTTTGATGTTTGCGTGCTAGCAGTTTCTGACGAAGAGCTTAATGAAATCCATGGAGGGTGATACAGTCTGATAAAAAATAATTCAGCGAGCTGAATGGTTCTCTGTCTGAACTCCAAACTCTGCGGGTGAACACCCATTAAACGCAGGTATCTGTAAACTAAACAATCGAATATGTTTTGTGTGTAATCACCAAAGACTTGAGCCATGCCCTAATAATTTTTAACATGTATGCCTGTTACATAACCTGCTTCTGTTTGTACGTAGTTCCATTTACGTTATGCTAATCACAATGAATGATGAATTGAATGTAACATTTGTAACCATTGGTGGGTATGTAGAATTGGACACATACAGATATCTTTACTTCGTGATTATGTGCTCAGTCTATATTTTAATAATTTGTAGTAATTCAACCATCATATTCCTTATATGGACTCATCAAACCCTCCATGAGCCCATGTACATTTTCATCGCAGCTTTGTTGCTGAACTCCATTCTTTACAGCACCAACATCTATCCAAAGCTTTTCATTGACTTTTTATCTGATGAACAGGTCATATCCTATTCAGCTTGTCTCTTTCAGTGCTTTGTATATTATTCCTTAAACGGTGCAGAGTGCTTACTGTTGGCAGCCATGTCCTATGACAGGTATGTTTCTATATGTAAACCTCTGCAATATCCCATCATCATGAGAAAAAGCACAGTGAGTGTTTTCATGGGTTTAGCTTGGCTTGTCCCAGCTTGTCAGATTGCAGTGCCAGTTGCACTTGGTGCCAATACCAAACTCTGTGACTTTACTTTGAGAGGCATTTTCTGTAACAACTCAATTTACAAACTTCACTGTGTGAGTTCAAGAGCCATGTCTGTGTATGGTGTGATGGTTTTGTTGAATGTGACCATATTCCCTGTGGTTTTCATATGTTTCACTTACACAAAGATATTTGTAGTAACCTACAGAAGCTGTGGTGAGGTCAGAAAGAAAGCTGCACAGACCTGTTTACCTCACCTGCTGGTTCTGATCAGCTTTTCTTGCTTGTTTACGTATGATGTCACTGTGGTTAAACTGGACTCAGATTTTCCCAAAACAGCTCGTTTAATAATGACTCTACAGGTGATTCTGTATCATCCTCTCTTTAATCCCATCATATACGGACTGAAAATGAAAGAGATCTCTAAACACATCAAGAGACTGTTCTGTCAAGACAAAGTCAACTAAAATATCAACAGAGAAATTAACATTAATCAGTCATCTCACAGCTGTAATAATGATGATAATACTGATGAGATGTTTAAGAGTTTTTTAAGATATTTTGTCAAAAACCATGTCTGTGACGACACATTTATTAAAAAATCATTTTGCAGCAGTTTTGTAAAAATCCAGTACATCTGTGTAAAGTGATCAGGTTTCAATAAAAAGCACTTTGTCTCAAAGATTTTATGATCAATAATGTCATTTATATACACAGAGAAAGGAAGATCGCATTGTGTATGAACATGTCAGCATTTTATAGCCTATATTAATCATCATCATCATCATGGTGTTATTATTCTTATTATCACAGACTCATCAGTCCCACAGTAATTCATTTAATCCATGGTGACATTCCACTTCCTGTTTGTTGTAAATTTAGTATCTGTTCACACTGAGCTTCAAGCTCCAGGGCTGAAAACACCGTAGAAACAGCAGCTGCAGTTCCTCTCCTGACCACTAGAGTGAGTCTCCAACACTGAGTCCGTCTCCATAGACTCCCATGTTGAAATGCCCCGGTACAGAAACAGACTTGGTCTCAACTGATCATTTCCTGTATGTTGAACTCACCTGTTTACACGTTATTAACCACTAAAGGTGTAGAGAACTGGGTAGGCAGGGCCAAGGCTGTACCCAGCTATGAGGTCACTGAGGTCTGGACCTCGGTAAAAATTTCCGTGAGAAAAAAGAAGCCCCAAATAGCATGATAAACATATTGTACACGTATTTGGGGCACTTGTTTTTTGACGTCCTTGTCCTGATCCCGGTTCTGGTCCTTGTTCCAGTTTGGGTGCCGGTCCTGCTCCTGCCCGGTTCTTATCAGTCCAGTTTCTTACAGACCATAGACTTTATATGACTTGGTCTTGTTCACATGAAGCGTGTGAGTGTCCCATTGTCACATAATCAAGTCAGCTTATATCCCCTCACTTTCAGTCAGCATTGACACTGACTTTGCTTCATAAAATTACCCACAGTTCATAGCAATGTGAAGTCAAATACAGAAGATGTCGTCGGAAGCGTTGGAACGGAACCGCTCCCGATTCCGGTTCTGGTCCTGATCCTGGTTCTAGTCCCAGTCCCAGTCTAACCCTACCAGTTCGGTTTAACGTACTGGTACCGGTATGTGAAACTGAACTGGCACCGGTCCTGCTCCCAGTTCCAGTTCGAGGCCCAGTACCAGTCCTGGTTCTTCTCCCAATTCCGGTAAAGTTCGGGTTCTGATATGATCTTGGTACCGGTTCTAGTTCTGGTGGGCCTGGTCCCGGTCCTGGTCCCTGTTCCGGCACTGTCCCGGCTCCATTGTCCTGGTTCTGGTCGTCGTCCCGGTTCTGGTGTGGCCCCGGCTCCGGTGATCCCAGTCCTGCTCCTGTCCCATTCCTATAACAGGACCTGGACCCTTTCAGGCTCTCACACTCACTCACTTACAGCTGACGACGTTTAAGTCAGTCAGGGTTCAGGGCCTGAGAGGTGGAAGGGCTTTGGGCCCTTGTGTCCCCGTCCTAGTTTTTCTAAATCCGCCTTTTAGAAGGTTGCGCAATGCGACTCCTTCTAGATCCACCTTCTAGAGGAGAGAGGGTTACGTCACCTTCTAGATCTGCCATCTAGAGGGGAGTGCACCGCATCGCCTGCTAGAGGGACATGTGATGCACCGCTTTATAGACAGGTGTGCAATGCGTCACCTAGATCCACTTTCTAGAGGGGCGCACGACACAACGCCTTAATGATCTGCCTCTTAGAGGGCGGCGTGACGCCTTCTACATCCGCCTTCTAGATCTGCCTTCTAGAGGAACGTGTAACGTATCGCCTTCATAACAGAGGTTATTGTGATTGGACCTAAGCATCTCAGGGACACATTCTCCAATCAGATTGCTACTCTGGATGGCATCACCCTTAACTCCAGTCCAACAGTGAGGAACCTTGGAGTCATTTTTGACCAGGATCTTTCCTTCAGCTCTCACATAAAGCATGTGACTAGGACTGCCTTCTTTCACCTGCGCAATATGTCTAAGATCAGAAATATCCTCTCTCAGAGTGATGCTGAGAAACTGGTCCACGCATTTATTACTTCTAGGCTAGACTACTGTAACTCTCTCTTGTCAGGATGTCCAAAAACCTCTCTGAAGAGTCTCCAGCTGGTCCAGAAAGCTGCAGCGAGGGTATTGACAAGAGTTAATAAGAGAGAGCACATCTCTCCCATTCTAGCTTCTCTCCATTGGCTTCCTGTAGGATATAGAATAGACTTCAAGATCCTTTTACTTACTTACAAGGCTCTTAATAACAAAGCTCCAACTTATCTGAAAGACCTCATTATTCCATACTGTCCTACCAGAGCACTTCGCTCCCAGAATGCAGGTCTGTTAGTGACCCCCAGTATCTCTAAAAACAGACTGGGAGGTAGAGCCTTCAGTTACCAGGCTCCTCTATTACGGAACCAGCTCTCTCCATGGGTCAGAGAGGCAGACACTCTTTCTACATTTAAGTCCAGGCTTAAGACCTTCCTCTATGAGAAAGCTTTTAGTTAGGGCTGGCTCAGGTAGCCCTGATCCATTTTATAGCTATGCTGCCATAGGCTTAAACTGCTGGGGGACACATCAGGTTACATGGAGCCCTATCCTTCCTATCCTTCCTCTCCTCTCCTCTCCCCTCACATTTTGAACTGCCATTATTTGTTGCACTTTGTAGTCCGGCCTTGGTGTCTCGCACTCTCTCTGTATTTCCACAGATCTCTTCAGAGCTCCATCCCCCTGCACCAACCAACCAACCACCGCCTCCATCACCTCCTTTCACCTGCTGTTAAACCGGCCTGCACTCCCTGCTCATGACCCAGTCTGCCGTCCAGTAGTCCCATTAAGCTGGCCTTCTCTCCCTGCCCACCAGGAGCTGCCTTCATCATTTTTCGTTTTTCGTTAACTGACTGATTCCATTTCCATGATTTCCATATTTCATGTTGTAAATTGTTTTCTTTGTCTGTATACAACATCTATTGCACGTCTGCCCGTCCTGGGTGAGGGATCCCTCTTCTGTTGCTCACCCTGAGGTTTCTCCATTTTTTTCCCTGTTAAAGGGTTTTCTTGGGAGTTTTTCCTCAGTCGATGTGAGTGTTTAAGGGCAGAGGATGTTGTCATAGTGCTGTGTAAAGCCCTTTGAAACAAACTGTTTGTAAAAATGGGCTACACAAATAAAATTGCCTTGCCTTGCCTTGCCTTCAAGATCCGGCTTCTAGAGCAGCGTCCGATGCGACGCGTCGCCTTCCAGATCTGGATTCTAGAAAGGCGGGTGATGTGACGCCTTATAGATCAGCCTTTTAGAGGGGCATGCGACACCCCGACTTCTAGACTCGCCTTCTAGAGGGGCACGCAACGCACCACCTTCTAGAGGGGTGTACAACGTGCCGCCTTCTAGAGGGGCGCGTGACATGTCGCCTTCTAGAGCGACGTGTTGCCTTCTAGATCAGCCTTCTTAATCCGCCTTATACACGGGTGTACAACGCGCCCACTTCTAGATCCATATTATATACGGGCGCCAGCGCCAACTTCTACTTCCGCCTTCTATTGAGGTGCACAACATGGCGCCTTCTAAATCCACCTTCTAGACAGGCACGCAACATGCTGCCTTCTAGATCCACCTCTAGAGGAGCGCACAACATGTAACCTTCTAAATCCACCTTCTAGACAGGCACGCAACATGCTGCCTTCTGGATCCACCTCTAGAGGGGCGGGCGACCCGCTGCCTTCCAGATCCACCTTCTAGAGGGGTGCACAACCTGCTGCCTTCTAGATCCACCTTATAAAGGGGCATGCAACACACCGCCTTCTAGATCCACCTTCTAGACAAGCACGCAACACGCCGCCTTCTAGATCCACCTCTAGAGGGGCGGGTGACCTGCCCCCTTCCAGATCCGCCTTCTAGAGGGACGCACGACCTGCCGCCTTCTAGAGCCGTCTTATAAAGGGGCACGCAACGTGCCATCTTCTAGATTGGCCTCATGGACGGGTGCACAACAGGTCACCTTCTAACCGCCTTCAAGATGGGCGCTCGCCACACCGCCTTCTAGAGAGGCACATGACACACCGCCTTCTAGAGGTGCGCCCAGCACGTCACCTTCTAAATCTGCCTTATAGACGGGGGAGCATGATGCACCACTAGAAGGCAGATTAGAAGCGATCTCGAAGGCGAAGCAATGCCAATATAGGTGGGGTGACCATTTGCATGTTGGGGGGCCTCTGCCCAGTTTTTGGTCCCCTAGGATATTGAGTGTCCAGCCCTCCCCCCATGTTGGTGCATCAGTATATCGGCCCCCATATTCTAACAACATAACTTCCATGCTGGCAGCTCCTGGCGGGGAGCTTAATGAAATCCATCTATGGTGACGTGGTCTTATAAATCAAGCCACAGGGCTGGACAGTTCACTGTTTGAACTCTGGAGGTGAAGGTAAATTAAGCCGTATGTAATTATCAAAGTTTCTGAACCATTTTTATTCACGTGTATTTCATGATTGTTTCTTATAACATTAACATTTATTGTTAATCATAATGGATGATGGATTGAATGTAACATTTGTAACCCTTGACGGTTACATAGAACTACACAAATACCGATATCTTTATTTTATGATCATGTCTGCAGTATATGTTCTAATAATCTTCAGTAATTCAACCATCATATTCCTTATATGGACTCATCAAACCCTCCATGAGCCCATGTACATTTTCATCGCAGCTTTGTTACTGAACTCCATTCTTTACAGCACCAACATCTATCCAAAGCTTTTCATTGACTTTTTATCTGATGAACAGGTCATATCCTATTCAGCTTGTCTCTTTCAGTGCTTTGTATATTATTCCTTAAACGGTGCAGAGTTCTTACTGTTGGCAGCCATGTCCTATGACAGGTATGTTTCTATATGTAAACCTCTGCAATATCCCATCATCATGAGAAAAAGCACAGTGAGTGTTTTCATGGGTTTAGCTTGGCTTGTCCCAGCTTGTCAGATTGCAGTGCCAGTTGCACTTAGTGCCAATACCAAACTCTGTAACTTTACTTTGAGAGGCATTTTCTGTAACAACTCAATTTACAAACTTCACTGTGTGAGTTCAAGAGCCATGTCTGTGTATGGTGTGATGGTTTTGTTGAATTTGACCATATTCCCTGTGGTTTTCATATGTTTCACCTACACAAAGATATTTGTAGTAACCTACAGAAGCTGTGGTGAGGCCAGAAAGAAAGCTGCACAGACCTGTTTGCCTCACCTGCTGGTTCTGCTCAACTTCTCTTGTTTGGTTACATACGATGTCACTGTGGTTAAACTGGACTCAGATTTTCCCAAAACTGCTCGTTTAATAATGACTCTACAGGTGATTCTGTATCATCCTCTCTTTAATCCCATCATATACGGACTGAAAATGAAAGAGATCTCTAAACACATCAAGAGACTGTTCTGTCAAGACAAAGTCAACTAAAATATCAACAGAGAAATTAACATTAATCAGTCATCTCACAGCTGTAAGAATGATGATAATACTGATGCGATGTTTAAGAGTTTTTTAAGATATTTTGTCAAAAACCATGTCTGTGACAACGACACATTTATTAAAAAATCATTTTGCAGCAGTTTTGTAAAAATCCAGTACATCTGTGTAAAGTGATCGGGTTTCAGTAAAAAGCATTTTGTCTCAAAGATTTTATGATCAATAATGTCATCCATGAGTAGAGACAAGGGAAGATTGCATGATACATTGAGATGTCAGTATTTTATATATTCATCACATTATAATTATTATTATAGACTCATTACTATGATGCAGTACACTGACCAACACCAGCAGGTTCTGTCATTGTTATACAGTAAACCAGTGGACAAGAAGTGAACTTGCCTGAGAATCATCAGGGTTTTGAGTTTTCCTCAGTTTCACACTGATCCAGTCACAGTTGTCTGTACATCCATGACTATACTGCAAACAGGAAGTGATAACTTGTCCAAAGTGTAGACAAATATAAGTTTAAAGAGAATGGGTCTGTGGTTGTACTCACAGTGTGCCTCATTTAATCCATGGCGACATTCCACTTTGTGTTTGTTGTAAACTTAGTGTCTGTTCACACTGAGCCTCAAGCTCCAGGGCTGAAAACACTGTAGAAGCAGCAGCTGCAGTTCCTCTCCTCACCACTAGAGTGAGTCTCCAACACTGAGTCAGTCTCCATAGACTCCCATGTTAAAATGTTTTTAAAATGTTTTAACTTTAGCTTTAACTTTACCGTAGAAATAAACCTGTTTCACTTCAGGTTTACTGAACTTATCTGTTTACACTTTAAAGGAGTTGAGGACTGAGGGCAGGGCCTCTTTGACTGGGTGGGTGAGCACATGCTCACTGCAAACCTACCACAAATTGCAACATCAGTTCCACACAGGCCCCTCCTTTTTGTCCATATTTGGATTTGTTGGGAGTTAGGGGGCAGGGTCAGACACTGCCAAGATGGCGACTGTGAAGCAGCTCACTCTGAGCTTGTTATCCCCTTAAAGTAGGGTTTCTCAACGGGGGGGCGGTACCGCCCCCCAGGGGGCATTCTAAACATTGTGGGGGGGTGCTGGGAGCATAAGGGCTGAGAGGGGTCGATCTCCATAGTAACGCCCATAAACAAATCCACAACAGCACAGCACAGAAAGCCCTTTGGCTACTTTTGACAGCTGTCACCTCGAACCCATCTAATGGCTCGTGGGCTTACACTTTAATAACCAATGAAAATGCACACAAGCACCATTACGTAATATCACAAACAATTCATATGACAATCTTACATGGCGGAAAATAAGAAAAAGTGCCGGCAGTACAATGCAAATTACATAAATTATGGGTTTATTCCATCACCTACTAACATACATCTACCGATGTGCCCGCTATGTGAGCAGGTTTTCTCGAACAAGGCAATGACGCCTTCGCGATTACAGGAGCATTAATCAAAAAACCACCCCGACAAGGCATCAAAAGACTCGGCCTACTTCCAGTCACTAAGGGATCAGCATTCAAGACGCCCTATGATCAACAACCTGTTTGCCCGGAGCGTCAACCAAACACAGAGTGGGTTGGGGGCATCGTATAATATGGCTTTACTAATAACAAAGACTGGCTTACTGTTTACTGTAGAGGAGTCTGTAGTTATTCCTGTAATAAAGGAGGCGAACTCCATGGTCATGCAGCGCGACCCTGTGCCAGTCACAAAAGCCATCCTGCTCAGCAATGACAGTGTGGCCCAGCGCATTCGGAAGATGTCAATGGACACTGAGCAACAGCTGTGTACTACATTGCACGGCTGTCCCTTTAGCGTCCAGCTGGATGAGACCACCACGGCTGACAACTAAGTTCTCCTGATGGCCTATGTCCCTTATGTGTCTGGGAGGGATCAGGTTGAGGATTTCTTGTTCGGGGAACACCTGGCCATGACACACGAGGGGAGACCATCTTCACTGCCCTGACTGAGTTCCTGCAGGAAAGGGACATCCCGGTGACAAACAACATCGCCTGCGCCACGGATGGAGCGCCAGCTATGGTCGGCAGATACTGTGGATTCGCCACCCTGCTCAAGCAGTAAGTCCCCTGTGTGTTGACAGTGCACTGCATAATGCACCGTCACAACTTGGTCCCCATCTCTCCATCAGTCCATGGATGTAGCGGTGAAGGCGAACAACAAAATAAAAGCCCATGCGCTTAACGATCAGCTCTTCAGACAGCTGTGTGGGGAAAATGATGAGGCCTTTAAGCACCTTCTGCTCCATACAGAGGTGCGCTCACTCTCAAAGGGCGACTGCTTGGCCAGGCTGTGCGAGCTTTCTCTTCAGTAATTGAATTTCTTGACCAGACCGACGCAACCTTGAAGGCCCAGCTGTGGTCCTGTAGCCATGACATTTTTTACCTATCTGACTTCTTCGGGAAAATGAAAAAGGTCACATTGAAGCTCCAGGGTGATGGTTCGATGTTGCTTAATACACCTTGGGTTATTAGGCCCATTTCTTTCTTTTTTTTTTTTTATTGTTTGCCTGGGGGGGGGGGTTCAGAGGATCATGGTATGGTCAGGGGGGTGTTTGTTCAAATAAGGATGAAAACCACTGCCTTAAAGTAAAGAGATAAAGAGAAAAATCTCTGTTAAAACCACAGTAATATTTGGACCAACGTCCTCTTTGACAGTAAACATGAGAGTAAATGTGACCAGAAGCAGCTCAAACTCAAACAGGTCACTGACTGCTCAGTTATCTGCTTTTACAGAAACACTAGGGGAAGAAAAGTTCATGTGAAGGTCAGTCGCAGTAATATAAATCAAAATTTTCTATTAAATGTATAGGCCCATATATTAATGCACTTTTCACAGTGAGAATTTAAGTCTCACTTTTTAATGAATAATTAAAGGCCACATTTTCCAGCGCTGGCCTTTGGGTCTCCTGACCCATTAGATAACATATGGGGGCGCTGTTTTAAACATCCCCACCTTGGTCTCTTTTCCATTCTGTCCAAACCCCCAGAGTTCCATGAGGCTGTTTACCTGTCGACAGCTCATGAGAGCCATGAGTGGTGAAGCGATCTGATAAAAGTTGTTCCTCAGACTCGACCTCCTCAGTGTGAGAAGTGGAGATGAACACGCTCCAAGGGTTCAGGTACCTGTGAATGAAAATACTCTTAGGTTACATGTGGCTTCATTTTACAGGCTGATACATTCTCCTATTAATACTTTAATTTGCCTGTTGAATAATCTGCCTCTTCTATTAATAAGGTCAATTAATGGATGATGAATTCAATGTGACTTATGTTACTCTTGGGGGGCACGTGGAAGTGGACAGATACAGATATCTGTATTTTGTGATCATCTTTACAGTTTATATTCTGATAATCTGCTGTAACTCCACCATCGTGTACCTTATATGGACTCACCAAAACCTCCATGAGCCCATGTACATTTTCATTGCAGCTCTGTTATTGAACTCTGTTCTTCTGAGCACCGTCATCTACCCAAAGCTGTTGATTGACTTTTTGTCTGAACAACAGGTCATATCCTACTCGGCTTGTCTCTTTCAGTTTCATATATTTTACTCTTTAGGTGGCTCAGAGTTCTTACTGTTGTCAGCCATGGCCTATGACAGGTATGTGTCCATATGTAAACCTCTGCAATATCCAGTTATCATGAGAAGAACCACAGTGAGTATTTTCCTGATCTTAGCCTGGCTCCTGCCGGCCTCTCAGGTCGCCGTGCCGGCCGGACTCAGTGCGAATAAAAGACTCTGCAGTTTCACTCTGAAAGCAGTTTTCTGTAACAACACTGTTTATAAACTGCAGTGTGTTGTTTCAAGTGCACAAATTATACATGATATGGTGATTTTGCTGAATGTTGCACTTCTGCCTGTGCTCTTCATCCTGTTCACATACACCAGGATACTGATCATCTCCTACAGAAGCAGCAGAGAAGTGAGGAAAAAAGCTGCACAGACCTGTTTACCTCACCTGCTGGTTTTAATCAACTTCTCCTGTTTGTGTGCGTATGATGTCATCACAATTCAGCTGGAATCAGATTTTCCAAAAACTGTGCGTTTAATAATGACTTTGCAAATCGTGATGTATCACCCGCTCTTTAATCCGATAATGTATGGGCTGAAAATGAAAGAAATCTCTAAGCACCTGAAGAGGCTGTTCTCTCAGCCCAAAATCACCTGATGTATTAACACTGAAGCAAATGTACAGACGTGATATTTAAAAATATATTTTCAACTATTGTTTCTATGACAAATGATCATTAAACCATACTGTGAACCTCTGACTTTGAACTCACGGATCTTAATGAAAAATCCATCATGTTTGATCATTTGATGTGACACAGTTCATATTTCCACTAAATCTAAAAGATCAATGCTGGTGTTTTCTGACATGACATTGTGTTTCACACAAATGCTGCTTTAGTCCATGATCAAAAACATACACACATTTCAAATTGATAATTATGTCTTTCATGTCAATACATGTGTATCAGTATGAATGGCTCTGTGCTCATTGATTGAGCTCATAATATTGATAATAACAGGTAACATTTGACAGATAAGGGTCGTATTGTACAAGGACCTGGTGCCTTTATTGAGCAGGTTGTGACTCTCAGTTTGTGCCAAATCTTTAACCGGCAGTGTGAGGTGACAAATAGAGGATGGTAAATGTGCTGTTTCAGGTTTCACGTCTTCATAAATAAACTTCTGTCTAATCAAAGATGAGCAGTGTTGTTAGAGCACATGCACCCTCATGACCTCCACTGCAGGTTTAACACTAAACAACTGTTCAATATTGGCAAATATAAAAATGATAAAAATGACATTTAAATTAAATAGATGAATAATAATGTTAATAATAATTTATGATCATTTATCATAAATTTACAACTAACTAAGCCCTGAGTTTTAACTTGAACCTTCTCGTCCAGATCATTGTTTTTAACCTAGAGGTTAATGAATTAATGGAGTTATTTGCCGTTTGGCAAAACAACTGCCAGGTTTAAATGTGACTGCACTCATGTTGACACTGGACCCATGAAATGAAATCTCACAGTGCTGAGTGAAGTATCACACGACATCAGGTGGAGTGTGGGGGTGTGAGGCCTGATGTATTCACTGTGTCACAGTCTGCTCTCTCTCCACCCTAAATTTGCCATATTAATATACATATAAATGCATTAAAGCTAACGGACAACTGGAGCAGCCCACACCGGTCTGCTCGCTCTGAAATAACTTTCAGCTCTTATGTCCATTTATTGAAGCTACTTGCACATACACGGGGTCTGACATTAGAAACCTCTTGTTAAAGGAGACATGATATGATGCTGTTCCATATTTCAGAACATCCTTACAATGTCATAATGTCATGTGTCCATGCTGAACCTCTGCAGAGTTGCACAACATGAGCTATAGGTGTCCTGCTGTCATCCACCAACCAGATGTCATGTCTTCCAGTCTCTGAATGCTCGCTAATGAGATCTCTGTGAGATTTGTGCAAAACCTGACGTCAAACCTGAGTCATATAGAGTCTATGGTCTGTAAGAGACTGGACTGGAACTCAGCCATCAACATAACAGAGCAGGCCAGGGACACAAGCGCCCGCTTCCCAGCTCACCACGCGGCTCCCGTTACCAGTGACGGCCAGGTATCGGTCCGCGGCTCCAGCGCTTCACTCGGACTGTTTCTGTCCTGACACCTGCTGCTGTCAGGGGCTGAACAGATATAAACGTCGTGTTATAAAACGTTATCCAGCGTTGCATGGATTGATTCTTTCACCGGCTTCGTTAAAAACCAATGCACATGGCCCAGAGGAGGAGGGTTAGCAAAACACGGGAAAAGCTGAATGTAGCTGATGCCCAGGGCCTCACAAACCGCTCGTAGTTTCAAATGTGGAAGGGGGTTGGAACGAGGAGCAGCGGAGTGTCAAGACTGAGCGAGGTGATTGGATGGAGGGTACGACAGAGAGAGAGAGAGCAAACTGGAGCAAGGAGAAATTCCAATCACAGCCATGCGGCCGGATGGCTGCTTCCTGCAGCATGGAGCTCCTCTGTCACGTCGGTGGTGCGTTCAGGGAAGCTCCAGATTTTAATTTGCAGAAGGAAACACCAACGATGCGTTCAAGGAATCCTGTATTTTCAAGTGCTATAAATCTAATCAGGGTTACATAGACATAAATCAGATACTGGTGCTGGTGTGAGAAATGTTGACTTGACTAACATAAGGTCACGTCCCTTCATGGCCTTCATAGCAGAATCAGGCTCCGCGTCACCTTCAGTGACCTCTCCTGGCTGCAGGTCTGAATCCAGTGGAATAACTATTACAAAAGAGCTGTAGTTGTTGGAGACCAAAGGCAGACTCCACCCTGTGTTAGTGTGGTGTTTGTGGCTGTAGCTCCCTCTGGACCCTGGCTGAACTCTTCACTGCTTCCATCCATCCATGCAGCAGCAGAAGATAAAGTTCCCACTGCTGCTTCAGTCTGGATCAGTGCAGCGAGGAGACTTCATCTGTCCAAGTCTTCATTTAATGAGACGGTCAGTTGTTCAGTCAAGGCTTCATTTAAGTTTGTTTTCAGTGGAAACCTACACATGTAGACTTCTTCTGTTGTTGTCAGTACAGCAGCTCTATGAGTGAGCTGCAGTAACGCCACCAATCTGGACTCTCTGGACTGTAAATATGAAACACTACCACATGCTCCAGGTCCTCTGCTGCTGAGAGAACATTTTACCTCTGACTCTCATCTGTTATTAACGTTAACGACTCCTGATTCATAACTCATTCACCCTGTGGATTCTCTGGGTCTGCATGTGGGACGTTTAACATTGGTTGCATGTATGTGTGCACACTGTGTTATGGATTTGCAGAGGGCCAACAAAGTGTAGGTTGACCTACGTAAGATGTGATTATCTTGTAAATGGTTTGGGACAAGTTTTCTGTCAAACTGGACTCAAGTCATTTTCTTTTTCACTCGCTCTGACGTGTGTTCTGTTGTTGACATGAGGACCAACAGCAGCCTGAATCCTCTCTACTTTAACCTGACTCTGTTTTCAGACTACGGGCCCCTCAGATATCTCTTCTTCAGTCTCAGTCTGCTGATCTACCTGCTGATCATCTCTGCCAACACTATCATTATTCTGACCGTGAGTCTGGAGAAGTCTCTGCATCAGCCCATGTATGTGTTAATCTGCTGTCTGTCTGTCAACGCTCTGTACGGCTCAGCCGGCTTCTTCCCCAGGTTTCTCATGGACTCGCTGTCTGACACTCACCTGATCTCACGTCCGTTCTGTTTCATTCAGATCTATGTGATTTACACGTATGCATCAAACGAGCTGACGATTCTGGGCATCATGGCCTATGACAGACTTGTTGCTATTTGCCAGCCTTTGCACTATCATAGAAAAATGACCTGTGGGACGTTGATGCTTCTTGTGATTTTTGCTGTGCTCTACCCTGCGTTTGCATGTGGTGCTGTCCTCTACCTCACCACCCTCCTGCCTCTGTGTGGTAATGTACTACACAGGCTTTTGTGCTCTAACTGGTCTGTGGTTCAACTCTCCTGTGTGGACACGACTGTAAACGCCATAGTGGGTCGTATAGTCACTGTAACCACCATCTTCCTCCCCCTGTTCTTCGTCCTGTACACCTACCTGCGCATCCTGATGGTCTGCAGGAGAAGCTCGTCTGAGTTCAGAGGGAAGGCCTTACAGACCTGCCTGCCTCACATCATCACCTTTGTCACCTTTTCTTTCTCCCTCTTCTGTGAACTTTCCCTGAGTCGTTTAGAGCCTGAGGAAGTGAATCCGTTTGTCTTTGTTGTTTTATCTCTGGAGTTTCTGATCATCCCCCCAATCAATAACCCTCTGGTTTATGGCCTGAATCTGCCCCAGATCAGAGGAGCACTTTTTAGATCTTTCAAGGTTCCTGCAAGAAAACTCAACAGACAGAGAGCTAGTAGCTGAGCTTCAACTGTTCACAGGTAGAGTGCATATGGAGTGAACAGCCTTAAAACTGTCAGCTAATAGAATCATTTCACCATCATACCCCCTTTAACATAAACATAATAATGTTATTCAGGTTGTCCAGGTTCATGAAGTGAGTGTGACTGAGACCCACCATCCAGTAAAGGTGTGTGTTCCTCTGTATCCGTCTCTTCTCTTTCCTGTTGACAAACACACATGGGTGAAAACTGAAGACGTAAGCACAGACTAATGGGGGAGTCAAAGCCTCTGTAAACCCAAACACACAAAAGTCTTGTATGTGATTTAGGGTCTTCTGTACATAACATTAAACATGTGAAATAATTAGAAATCTGTTTCCATCCAAACTCAAAATATTATTCGTATTCGAAATACCACATTATAGAGTCTTTAGCAAAGTGTTTTATGTAAACAGCTTCAGTAACTGTGATGGTCACATACATGACTTGTAACGTGTCACAGGGAGAATGGAGGCTCTCTGTCCTCCACCTGGCGTCTCTGGCCTCCACCCCGGTGTCCCAGCTCTCGTCTCTGCACACCGCGACACAAACACGCCCTGTAACCTGTAATTTTTGGTTTATGACAGTTCAGACTGCACAGATATAAACATGATATATAACGTAATCCAGCGCTCCATGGACTGATTCTTTCACCGGCTTCGTTAAAAACCGATGCACATGGCCCGGAGGAGAAGGGTTAGGAAAACAGAGGAATGGCGACTATTTTTCACACGTTTCATTTGGAAGTTTAAAATGAAATATTTTAACACTTTATTATTGTGGGTTTAAAATAACCCATCTGTGCCTCCTCTTGGTCGGTCATCCTTAGGTGAGCCAGCTGAGGCCTGCTTCACAAAATCTTCTTTGGGGGTTAGTGCTTCTTCTTCTTCTTCCTTCAGTGTGTCCATTCTGTGAATGAAGTACAAACAGCACAGTTCATTTAGCGGTTCTGAAATGTCATGTGTGTCTTTATCTTCTATAATACACATTAATCTCAGAGGCGTTGTCTTTCCATACGGGAAACAGTAGCAGACACAGCCCGAGGAGGAAACTGTCCACGGCGCTCAGCTCTACGGACGTGCTCGAAAAAACATGTGCGTCGTACCGAACACGACCTGCTGACGTAATGTTAGCTGACACGAGGCTCACGTGACGTCAGCTAACGTTACTGTATGCGGAGCAGATTGTACGGAAACAATCAGAGCTGAACACTGACACCAGTGCAGTTTACAACCGTGTAGCTCACCGCTGTTATTCAGTGAGTTTCAGATGTTGAAGCAGGTGTAACGGTTCCCACAGGTAAGATGGTCGTCGGTTAAGTGCAGGAGCGGCTGCAGAGCCTGAAAGCGTGTATTAGCAGAGGAAGCAGACACATACAGAAGTGACGGAGTGAGTCTGAATGTACCGCACAGAGCCTGCCTCACCAACAGGCTTCATCCATACAACACCCTGACCATGAATGACAAGACACACATCGGATCACACGAGATATTTAGTTCCAATGAGCGATCAATCACGTGCTCTCATTTCACAACACATATTTAAACACACCAGAGAAACAATTAATCGAGTATCGATGTCGATCTGTGTTTCAAACAGCTTCAGATTGTGCACAGCGCACTAATCACACGAGGGGGGGGGGTGTGTCGGTGAAAAGAGGCAACACTTACCTGTGGTACACCGGCCTTGGCCTGTAGCGACGACTGCTAAAATACCGACGACCAGCGAGTCCAACAGCCGCCGACACACCTGCCTCAGCACATGACCCAGCTCTGATCAACACGCCGTGTGTCCTCTCGTCTTTTCGCCGTGTTGCTGCACTGGAGTTTTATTTAAAACAAAGAGACGCTCGCCGCGGTGGAGCTGAGAACAGCTGAGTTTTCCTCGTCTACAGCTGAACAGCTGACATGTGGTCGAGTCACAGTCTCACGGTGCACCCTTCTGTCCTCAGACTGTCTGTCCTCAGACTGTCCTGGCCTGTCCCTGGACATCACACAGGGACAACATGGAGCTGCCTGTGTGACTGGTTCTTGACTTTCATCAGTGTTTCCACCAGGCTGAGTTCAACACATCAGCACATGCTGCTGTGACTGAAGCAGTTACCTGATGAGCTGTCAGTCAGTTCATGTCATGGTGGTGTCGGTGCAGGACAGACCCACTCACCTGTGTGGACCAAACACTGTGCTGGTCACAGCGCACCTACAACCAGTTACTGCTTGTGTCTGTTGATTTAAAGAGGCTGAGTATGGTCCACTCAGGGTCACATCAGAGGTCAACTAAGAGGTTAAGGAACAATGTTTATGGTGTTTTCACTGCTCTCTGATGTAAAAGTGTGTCACACTGGACCTTTACATTATGTGAGGGTTTTATTAACCTCTTCAACTCCGCGGGGATGCCAGCGTCCCCGAGCCGCTCCTCTTCTGCAGTTTCAGCTTGCGCGGGCTTACTACATTGGTAAACGTGGCGTATTTGGTATCTGTGGCTTTATTAGGTTGTTTTGCTAATTCAGTATCGATTTTATTTTGTTTCTCATTTATTTTTGCACAAGAATATACGGAATATCTACAGTCCGAAGTGTGATCGTTTTCCCCATTTCAACCGAGGGAGACGTTCCCTCGGTTTTATTTTGAAGTTAGTGTACGACACGGATGTTGAAGGGAGGGTGCTGGACATTGATGTATTATAATGGACAGTGTAAATAAAGATTTAGCTGATTCAATCGTAAATGTGTACAAGATGAAGAAGAAGACTCGTAAATATAAGCGCGCGAACATGGCGACATGGCGAACATGTCGAAACACGGAGGAAAGGGTTAGTTATGCCCATACTTTATGGGCATAATTTAATAATTGAACAGTTCAATATTGCAAATTTGTGTGATAAAAAAATGCATGAGAAGAACACATTTGGTGTCTCAGTATACCATTTCGTTATCATGTGTCCATTTGGACTCTCATCTCCGCCTGGATCTTATCATGAAAAAAACATTGCAGAATGGTCAGGGGACCCTCAGCCGCGCATGCTCAGTCACACACACACCCATATTAGTCAACTGGGCAGCTGACCGCTGTGATAGCTACGGGGAGCCGGACCGGACCGCGGAGACTACAGCCAGGCTTACCCAGAACTTCGGACAGGGGGACCCTCAGCCGCGCATGCTCAGTCACACACACACACCCATATTAGTCAGCTGGGCAGCTGACCGCTGTGATAGCTACGGGGAGCCAGACTGGACCGCGGAGACTACAGTCAGCTGGGCAGCTGACCGCTGTGATAGCTACGGGGAGCCGGACCGGACCGCGGAGACTACAGCCAGGCTAACCCAGAACCTCTGGCTGACCGGGCCGGACTCAGCAGAGACACTCAGCCACCCGTTCAAACACTGGGGCACACTGTACGGAGCAGGAATCAGGGGGGCGGGGGCAGCTGGCCACAGCCGCTGGCCCCCGGTGAGAACAGTAAGTGAGCCACGCTGACCAGGCCGGACTCAGCAGAGACACTCAGCCACCCGTTCAAACACTGGGGCACACGGTACAGAGCAGGAATCAGGGGGGCGGGGGCAGCTGGCCACAGCCGCTGGCCCCGGACTCAGCAGAGACACTCAGCCAGCCGTTCAAACACTGGGGCACACGGTACAGAGGAGGAATCAGGGGGGCGGGGGCAGCTGGCCACAGCCGCTGGCCCGGACTCAGCAGAGACACTCAGCCACCTGTTCAAACACTGGGGCGCACTGTACAGAGCAGGAATCAGGGGGGCGGGGGCAGCTGGCCACAGCCGCTGGCCCCCGGTGAGAATAGTAAGTGAGCCACGCTGACCGGGCCGGACTCAGCAGAGAAACTCAGCCACCCGTTCAAACACTGGGGCACACTGTACAGAGCAGGAATCAAGGGGGCGGGGGCAGCTGGCCACAGCCGCTGGCCCCGGACTCAGCAGAGACACTCAGCCAGCCGTTCAAACACTGGGGCACACGGTACAGAGGAGGAATCAGGGGGCGGGGGCAGCTGGCCACAGCCGCTGGCCCCGGACTCAGCAGAGACACTCAGCCACCGGTTCAAACACTGGGGCACACTGTACAGAGCAGGAATCAGGGGGGCGGGGGCAGCTGGCCACATCCGCTGGCCCTCGGTGAGAATAGTAAGTGAGCCACGCTGACCGGGCCGGACTCAGCAGAGACACTCAGCCACCCGTTCAAACACTGGGGCACACGGTCCAGAGCAGGATTCAGGGGGGCGGGGGCAGCTGGCCACAGCCGCTGGCCCCCGGTGAGAATAGTAAGTGAGCCACGCTGACCGGGCCGGACTCAGCAGAGACACTCAGCCACCCGTTCAAACACTGGGGCACACGGTACAGAGCAGGAATCAGGGGTTGGGGGCAGCTGGCCACAGCCGCTGGCCCCCGGTGAGAACAGTAAGTGAGCCACGCTGACCGGGCCGGACTCAGCAGAGACACTCAGCCACCCGTTCAAACACTGGGGCACACTGTACAGAGCAGGAATCAGGGGGGCGGGGGCAGCTGGCCACAGCTGCTGGCCCCCGGTGAGAATAGTAAGTGAGCCACACTGACCGGGCCGGACTCAGCAGAGACACTCAGCCACCCGTTCAAACACTGGGGCACACGGTACAGAGCTGGAATCAGGGGGGCGGGGGCAGCTGGCCACAGCCGCTGGCCCCCGGTGAGAATAGTAAGTGAGCCACGCTGACCGGGCCGGACTCAGCAGAGACACTCAGCCACCCGTTCAAACACTGGGGCACACTGTACAGAGCTGGAATCAAGGGGGCGGGGGCAGCTGGCCACAGCCGCTGGCCCGGACTCAGCAGAGACACTCAGCCACCGGTTCAGACACTGGGGCACACTGTACAGAGCAGGAAAACGGGGGGCGGGGGCAGCTGGCCACATCCGCTGGCCCCGGACTCAGCAGAGACACTCAGCCAGCCGTTCAAACACTGGGGCACACGGTACAGAGCAGGAATCAGGGGGGCGGGGGCAGCTGGCCACAGCTGCTGGCCCCCGGTGAGAATAGTAAGTGAGCCACGCTGACCGGGCCGGACTAAGCAGAGATACTCAGCCACCCGTTCAAACACTGGGGCACACGGTACAGAGCAGGAATCAGGGGGGCGGGGGCAGCTGGCCACAGCCGCTGGCCCCCGGTGAGAATAGTAAGTGAGCCACGCTGACCGGGCCGGACTCAGCGGAGACACTCAGCCAGCCGTTCAAACACTGGAGCACACGGTACAGAGGAGGAATCAGGGGGCGGGGGCAGCTGGCCACAGCCGCTGGCCCCGGACTAAGCAGAGACACTCAGCCACCCGTTCAAACACTGGGGCACACTGTAGAGAGCAGGAATCAAGGGGGGCGGGGGCAGCTGGCCACAGCCGCTGGCCCCCGGTGAGAACAGTAAGTGAGCCACGCTGACCGGGCCGGACTCAGCAGAGACACTCAGCCACCCGTTCAAACACTGGGGCACACTGTACAGAGCAGGAATCAGGGGGGCGGGGGCAGCTGGCCACAGCTGCTGGCCCCCGGTGAGAATAGTAAGTGAGCCACGCTGACCGGGCCGGACTCAGCAGAGACACTCAGCCACCCGTTCAAACACTGGGGCACACGGTACAGAGCTGGAATCAGGGGGGCGGGGGCAGCTGGCCACAGCCGCTGGCCCCCGGTGAGAATAGTAAGTGAGCCACGCTGACCGGGCCGGACTCAGCAGAGACACTCAGCCACCCGTTCAAACACTGGGGCACACTGTACAGAGCTGGAATCAAGGGGGCGGGGGCAGCTGGCCACAGCCGCTGGCCCCGGACTCAGCAGAGACACTCAGCCACCGGTTCAGACACTGGGGCACACTGTACAGAGCAGGAAAACGGGGGGCGGGGGCAGCTGGCCACATCCGCTGGCCCCGGACTCAGCAGAGACACTCAGCCAGCCGTTCAAACACTGGGGCACACGGTACAGAGCAGGAATCAGGGGGGCGGGGCAGCTGGCCACAGCTGCTGGCCCCCGGTGAGAATAGTAAGTGAGCCACGCTGACCGGGCCGGACTAAGCAGAGATACTCAGCCACCCGTTCAAACACTGGGGCACACGGTACAGAGCAGGAATCAGGGGGGCGGGGGCAGCTGGCCACAGCCGCTGGCCCCGGACTAAGCAGAGACACTCAGCCACCCGTTCAAACACTGGGGCACACTGTAGAGAGCAGGAATCAAGGGGGGCGGGGGCAGCTGGCCACAACCGCTGGCCCCCGGTGAGAATAGTAAGTGAGCCACGCTGACTGGGCCGGACTCAGCAGAGACACTCAGCCACCCGTTCAAACACTGGGGCACACTGTACAGAGCAGGAATCAGGGGGGCGGGGCAGCTGGCCACAGTCGCTGGCCCCCGGTGAGAATAGTAAGTGAGCCACGCTGACCGGGCCGGACTCAGCAGAGACACTCAGCCACCCATTCAAACACTGGGGCACACTGTACAGAGCAGGAATCAGGGGGGCGGGGGCAGCTGGCCACAGTCGCTGGCCCCCGGTGAGAATAGTAAGTGAGCCACACTGACCGGGCCGGACTCAACAGAGACACTCAGCCACCCGTTCAAACACTGGGGCACACTGTACAGAGCAGGAATCAGGGGGGCGGGGGCAGCTGGCCACAGCCGCTGGCCCCGGACTCAGCAGAGACACTCAGCCAGCCGTTCAAACACTGGAGCACACGGTACAGAGGAGGAATCAGGGGGGCGGGGGCAGCTGGCCACAGCCGCTGGCCCCGGACTAAGCAGAGACACTCAGCCACCCGTTCAAACACTGGGGCACACTGTAGAGAGCAGGAATCAAGGGGGGCGGGGGCAGCTGGCCACAACCGCTGGCCCCCGGTGAGAATAGTAAGTGAGCCACGCTGACTGGGCCGGACTCAGCAGAGACACTCAGCCACCCGTTCAAACACTGGGGCACACTGTACAGAGCAGGAATCAGGGGGGCGGGGCAGCTGGCCACAGTCGCTGGCCCCCGGTGAGAATAGTAAGTGAGCCACGCTGACCGGGCCGGACTCAGCAGAGACACTCAGCCACCCGTTCAAACACTGGGGCACACTGTACAGAGCAGGAATCAGGGGGGCGGGGGCAGCTGGCCACAGCCGCTGGCCCCCGGTGAGAATAGTAAGTGAGCCACGCTGACCGGGCCGGACTCAGCAGAGACACTCAGCCACCCGTTCAAACACTGGGGCACACTGTACAGAGCAGGAATCAGGGGGGCGGGGGCAGCTGGCCACAGCCGCTGGCCCCCGGTGAGAATAGTAAGTGAGCCACGCTGGCCGGGCCGGACTCTGCAGAGACTACAGCCAGGCTAACCCAGAACCTCGGACAGGGGGACCCTCAGCCGCGCATGCTCAGTCACACACACACCCATATTAGTCAGCTGGGCAGCTGACCGCTGTGATAGCTACGGGGAGCCGGACCGGACCGCGGAGACTACAGCCAGGCTAACCCAGAACCTTGGATGTCCGAGGAAGATAGCACAAAATATGAATACTTTGTGCTATCTTCTTCAAATTTGAACCAGGTGTTTACTGACAGTGTGCTTACAGGCCTATACTGTCATTTATCTATATGGATAAAGCCACACAGACCATTTTTTGTTTTTTTAATTATTTTTTTTTAGGCGGACAGAAAATCTGAATTTTTTGCTCACTTAGTGGCCCACTGCTCTGTTCCAGTAATACCTAAAGTGTTTTTGACACTTTCACAAGAAACTCTATAGTGTCCCCTTTCTGGCAAGCCCTCATTCATGCATGTAGTCAAATTGGTTCAGAAACTACAGCCATTATAATATGAGGATGGAATTTTAAGCGTTTTTGCTTCAAAATAGGGTGGGAGTGGAAGAGGTTAATGTGTGTATCATGTTAGTGTGGAGCTCTACACTAATCTAGGTTCTCAAGAAAATCGCTGCTAATCAAGTAATCTTTAATCGATCAACAATCTCAATCAACTAATAATTAATGATTAAAAACACAAATGAAATCACAGAATATATCTGAAAACCGCTGGTTATGTTTTTAACCACACTGATATAACATATGTTTTAAATCAAACATCATTTTTAAGCCGTTCAGGTGAACTGCGTTATTCATGTCCACATCAAACACACATGTTAACCGTTAAATGACGTAAATCCAACATGTCCGACACATGGTCAGTAAAGAGGCACGTGCTCGCACAGCGGAGTCTAATGAAGCTACAGTGCTACGACGGTAGTTGGCTTAGCCGAGCTAGCAGTAATGTGAAAAATCAATAAAGATTAGCATTACAACGCTAGCGATAGACGCTAACGTAATTACCGAACGTTTCCGATCATTCGTCACAAGTTAAAAGGACCCGGATCTGTACCTGTGTGGTATTTAACACCTGAGGACATTATCACAGCTCCGACAACAGTATGATCGCTTCAAGGCGTCAACATGGCGCTCGCGTTAGCGTTAGCATTAGCATTTCTTACCGGAGCTAAGGCCCGCCAACAGCTGCGTCTCATTCCACTTCAGCCTTTACACTGTGTTTCATCCTGACAACAAACAACATATTTAGAAGATATTTTTCTCTTCTGGGTGAATTTCTGGCTCTAAAAGTGCGGCTGCACATCGGCAGTCCTCGGCAGGCTCACCGCTTGCTCTCGGGCCAGAGTCTTAGCGTGCGCGCCACCCTCCGGCGGGCCGGGGAATTACACCGCTCCACAACGCAAGCTCAGTCACCTCATCTGGGTTACACGTGTACAGCATCAAGGGTTCAGAGGTCACGTGTTTTTGCACCAAGATTGTACAGAAACTGTCTCGTTTTTGTTTTGGAATATACATTAAACTGAGGAGCATGTGTTTAAGTCTGTGCTTTGGCATCCCATCATTTTCATGAGTCTGTACTATGAGTAGATGTAAAACATGGCACACGAGTTTGAAATGGTTTGTTTTATGAAGTGGTCTGTCGCTGGGATGTGGACAGCAGTTTACAGTCATGTATATTAATTATGAAGTGACTGTGTGGATGCAGTCGACACAGTGCTCTGTAGGTGAAACACTGAGACCTGGTCTCTGAGCCTCTTGATCCTGTTTCTGTCTGTGGGTCCTTGGTGACGCTCTGGTTGTCTTCCTTTGGATTTATTGTGTGTTTAATAAAGTCCTCATCCTTTTGGAAAAGACTGAGTCACGTTGTGTTTTTGGATCCACACCTGAGCAGGTAATAGGCCTGATGCCTTCACCCACAGTGTGGAGTGAAGGTGGTGAAGTGGGTTTGTGTAATGGTGCAGGTGGAGCTGGATGTTGTGTGTCCATCCTGAGAGCTGTCATTACGCTGCGTTATGTTCAGTATGTGCACGACTCTTTAACCATTTAACTGAACTCTGACAAACGCTGTTTAATGAATGTGACATTTTACTTTCCAGCCACAGTGACGTGCGTCTGTCTGATTCATCCGTCTCACACGTTTCATACCAAAGAAAAAAGGCAATAAAATAAACACACGATCCTTCTGAAATGTGTGTGTTGTGTACACAAAGTGTGTGTCTCACCTGCCACATAAACAAGCAGGTAAAAGCACGTGTGATCCCTTTGGGCCTGTTTGCATTGTGGCTGCTGTCAGTAACAGTATAAATGTGGCAGCTGCCTGTGCTCAGGTCAGACGGGGGGAGGACGCTGCTCGTCTCAGCTCACTTTGCATGAACTGATTACAGCAAAACACTGTGTTGTGTTGTCGTATATTGTGTGCAGCTGATGTGTTGTGTTGATGTGCTGACTTGTTGTCTTTTCAGTCAGTCATGAGTTGGAAAAGGACATTTTAAAGACAGAGCTGTTTTTCATTTTGCTGTTCTGAGGTCAGTCTTGTCATCTCTGCCTTGTTGTGTTTCAGCTCGGTGTCTGTTGTTGACATGAGGACCAACAGCAGCCTGAATCCTCTCTACTTTAACCTGACTCTGTTTTCAGACTACGGGCCCCTCAGATATCTCTTCTTCAGTCTCAGTCTGCTGATCTACCTGCTGATCATCTCTGCCAACACTGTCATTATTCTGACAGTGAGTCTGGAGAAGTCTCTGCATCAGCCCATGTATGTGTTAATCTGCTGTCTGTCTGTCAACGCTCTGTACGGTTCAGCCGGCTTCTTCCCCAGGTTTCTCATGGACTCGCTGTCTGACACTCACCTGATCTCACGTCCATTCTGTTTCATTCAGATCTATGTGATTTACACGTATGCTACATATGAACTAACCCTGCTCAGTGTCATGGCCTACGACAGATTTGTTGCTATTTGCCAGCCTTTGCACTACCACAGTAAAATGACCTGTAGGATGGTGCAGGGTCTTGTGAGCCTCGCTCTCCTCTACCCCACTTGTATCTTGAGTGTAGCTCTCTACCTCAGCATCCGACTGCCTCTGTGTGGTAACACAGTGCACAGGATCTTCTGCTCTAACTGGCCTGTGGTTCAACTCTCCTGTGTGGACACGACTGCAAACGCTCTCCTGGGTCGAGTTCTCACTGTATTACACATCTTCCTCCCCCTGTTCTTCGTCCTGTACACCTACCTGCGCATCCTGATGGTCTGCAGGAGAAGCTCGTCTGAGTTCAGAGGGAAGGCCTTACAGACCTGCCTGCCTCACATCATCACCTTTGTGAACTATAGTGTAGCGATTTTCTGTGAACTTTCACTGAGTCGTCTCAAGGTGGAAGAAGTGAATCCGTTTGTCTTTGTTGTTTTGTCTCTGAAGTTTGTGATCATCCCTCCGATCATCAACCCTCTGATCTACGGCCTGAATCTGCCTCAGATCAGAGGAATCATCTTTAGATCGTTCAGGACACGCAAATTAAGTCCTTCATAAAAACCCAAACTGAAACTGAGCCTCTGTTGTTTAGAAGTAAAGAGCTTCTGTAGATGTCGAATGATCTGCAAACAGCAAACACTCATGTAGATGAAAAGAGAAATTACACACAACGACATGAACATCCCTCAGGTTGTGTGTTTATTCCAACTCTGCCTCGTCATATCAGGGCTCACAACCTGGTGCCGGTGTTTCTCCTCTGTATCTGACTCCTCTGTATCTGACTCCTCTGGGTCTGACTCCTCTGTATCTGACTCCTCTGGGTCTGACTCCTCTGTATCTGATGGAGAAATAAACCATGTGTTCACTCATCAGTCGTCACTGTCTGATTTCATGTTGTGTTTTTACAGTTAAACTGAGACACATGTTCTGATTCTGATTCTGAAGCAAAATACAGAAAACCTCCACAGTGTCGGTATCGATGAGAGGAGGGAGGGGCCGTTCATTTGTTCATGTGAGAAACAGGAACGTGACCTGTGACCTCAGTGACCTAAGTGACCTCAGTGACACTCAGGTGTTCCACCTGCTGCTTTCAGAACGTCTCCCCCCTTTTTTCTTCTTGACAAATGTCACAGGCGTCACATTCAAAATGAGCCAATCACATCTCAGGTTCAGTTTGATTGACAGGTTTGACCTTTGTACCGTTTTACTACTTGTCACGTCCTGTTTGTGTTTTAAAGAGGTCAGACTTGCAAAAAGAAAGTGGGGGGGGGCAGTTTAGTAGAGGCAGGTTATAAACAACAATCACTGATAATTCGCCCGCTCTTCCCTCTTTACATGATGACTGAGCCTGTGGCAGCACAGAGGAAGGTGTGGGAGCAGGTCAGAGTAACTGTGGGCCGGATCACATCACATCACATCAATGATCTTAGCTTTGATGTCATTGTTTATGTCTGTATTTTATTTTATGATAATGAGCCTCAGTGTGAAACCTGCTGCTGAGTTACACCCACACACTCTGCCTTCACACCGAGGCGTCACGTCCTCCGGACTCAACTGTGGTGATCAACGGGGCTCATGAAGCACAATAACAGAGTGGCAGTGGTGGTGCTCTGCACCTGCACCTGCACCTGCACTCTGCACACACTCACACCCTGGTGTTGGGTAATGATGAAACTGTGGTTATTTCTCTTCTGTGACAAATGGAGGTGTCCTCTTCATTTAGCCGATCTCCTCCAGTCAGTTCACTTCCTGTTTGTTTGTTTAACTGAAGCTGAAATAAAAGACATTTGTAAAACACATCCTCTCGGCTCCAGAGCTTCTCCTTCTGTTTAAAGCTGAAAGAAACAGGATCAAAATGAGACGTGGAACTGTGAGCAAATCATTTTATTTCAGTTCAAAGATGGAGTCATGTTTTCAATCAGTTCCTTTCTGCAGGTGAAAGAATACATACATCAGAGACAGTCCATGTCTTCTCATGGCAGACAGACAGACAGACAGAGGAGCTGAAACCAGACAGCAGGCGTCATGCCACTCGTTCAGCTCGTCACTTCCCTCGTGTCGTGTGAATCATCAGGTGACACGTCCCTAATAATCTGAGCCGACAGTGAACTGACCTCAGCGCTGCTGTTTGACACCAGACGAGTTTAAAAGCCTTTCAGGAGCGGATCTCTACGTTGGTTTCAGTTTTTATACGACGTGCGATCAATAACTCACGACACCTGAACGTAACACGACGGCACATGTGATAGACTCCAAGTATTGATCGTTGATTTACTGCTTCTATTGTTTCCTGAATGATCTACCGTCAAGGTGGAGCTAGGCTAAGCTAAGCTAGGTGAAGCTAGGTTAAGGTGCTACTGCTTTTTATTAACTGTACAGAAATGAAAGTGACATCGATCAATATCAATCTATCAATATTCTATAAACTTTTACAAATATTGTGATTATTGATTAACTGCTGGGTTAATGACATGTTTACAAAAATCAATAAAAAAGAAACGTTTGTTGCTGAAAATGTCAATAAACATATTGATTGTGTTTTAATGCCTTTTAGTGAAGAAGCTGCAGAAGATAAACCGAGCGCTGTCTGTGACTGTGTCTGTGACTGTGTCTGTGTCTGTGTCTGTGACTGTGTCTGTGACTGTGTCTGTGTCTGTGACTGTGACTGTCTGTGTCTGTGTCTGTGACTGTGTCTGTCTGTGTGTCTGTGTCTGTGACTGTGACTGTGTCTGTGACTGTGACTGTGTCTGTGTATGTGTCTGTGACTGTCTGTGTATGTGTCTGTGTCTGTGTGTCTGTGACTGTGACTGTGTCTGTGTATGTGTCTGTGTCAGTGACTGTGTCTGTGTCTGTGACTGTGTCTGTGACTGTGACTGTGACTGTGTCTGTGTATGTGTCTGTGTCAGTGACTGTGTCTGTGTATGTGTCTGTGACTGTGTCTGTGTATGTGTCTGTGACTGTGTCTGTCTGTGACTGTGATTGTGTCTGTGTCTGTGTGTCTGTGTCTGTGTCCGTGTCTGTGACTGTGTCTGTGTCAGTGACTGTGTCTGTGACTGTGTGTCTGTGACTGTGTCTGTGTCTGTGACTGTGACTGTGTCAGTGACTGTGTCAGTGTGTCTGTGACTGTGTCTGTGTGACTGTGTCTGTGTCAGTGTCAGTGTGTCAGTGACTGTGACTGTGACTGTGTCTGTGTCTGTGTCTGTGACTGTGTCTGTGACTGTGTCTGTGTCAGTGTCAGTGTCAGTGACTGTGACTGTGACTGTGTCTGTGTCTGTGTCTGTGACTGTGTCTGTGACTGTGTCTGTGTCAGTGTCAGTGACTGTGACTGTGTCTGTGTCTGTGTCTGTGATCTGTGTCAGTCAGCAGCAGTTTGACTCGTGTTTGTACTGTTTTGTAATTGTGTCAGCTGTTAATCATGTAGTGTCAGTGACCCTGTGTGGGTGAATGTCATAGCAAAGTGTTTTGAGTTTGTTTGTTTTTTGTTTGTGTTTCCACGTATTCACTCACACACACACACACACACACTCACACACACACACACACACACACACACACACACACACACACTCACACTCACACACACACACACACACACACACACACACGCTACAGTTCGTTCTCAGCAAAGCAAAAATCATATTAAAAACCAACAGGAGTCCTCAGACAGTGCAGGGCGGGAAAGTGTAGCTGTGACCCCGTAACCTTAGTTACTGTTGCCATGGTGTTTCCTGATGAACTCAGAACAGAACCAGCTTCTCATTTCTACAGGTGTTTCTAGCAGGGTAGCCAGTTTAGCTACTGTTAGCTTCACTTGGACTGTTTCCCAAAGAACAGTCCTGAACTGCTAATGTTAGCTACAGCTGCTAACCAAAAGACAGAACTGCTAATGTTAGCTTGACATTAGCCAATCGTTAGCCTAAATTCAGAACCGACATGATGGGCTAACTCTAAGCCTTAGGAGTACAACATTAGGCTACTACTGCAGACAGTAAGCTAGTTAGCCAGACCTGCTAACGATCTGAGCACAGCTTCATCCAGGCCTTAAACCTGGCTCTTCTGCGGGACCACAAAAGAAACAAACCACAAAATCGTAGCTCGCGCTACGTTTGGACTGCGACGTTTCACAATTATTCTGTCAGTTAATTCTTTTGTCTTTGAAATGTTAAAAAAGCCAAACCCTTTTTGTCACACCTCTGCAGAGCTGAACGTTGTATCTTCTGAATCTGAATCTCCTCGTTTGTGAAGCTGCAGTTGTCAAAAAAAAACAAAACAAAAAAAAAAGCCAGTTCTTTTCCTGTTGATTGATTGTTTGAGCTCCTGATTGGATGATCGCTGAATGAAAACCATCCAGGTGAAACAAACGGACCGTCTATCATCACTCATCATCACTGGTTCGTACAAATCACCAACAAACACCTGGAAACACCTGGAAACACCTCCACCTGCATCCAGAGCAGAACAAACCACCACCACACACACACACACACACACAAAGGAAGGACAAACAAAAGTATTCATGTATATATTACTGTAGCTCTCCGTCCCACAGCAAACTAAACCATATTTACCTAAAAACAGTTGTGGGCGGAGCCACTCTCACTTTACTTATTGCTCACTGTCACTCTTCAGGTATCGATTGCTGTGTTATTGCTGACCGACATTTTAATTATCACGACAAAGAAAACACACTCGTGTTCGTCACCGTATCACAGGGAACTTTTCATACTCGTGGTCATTGGTGAAATTCCTCTGACAAAGTTTTTCTCTCTGCTCTGATTTTTATTTTAGTTTAATCGACCACAGACATGTTTGGAGGATTAAAGGCGTCTTATGGCAGCGATTGTAGAGACGGACGTCTCCATGGTGACGGCAGGAGGAACATATCCCTGCTCTGTACAGTTTCTGAGCTCGGTGCTGCTGATCGCACAAAACAGACTCTGGGTCAGTTCATCAGCAGCTGTGACACTTTCAGGGCAACGAGCTCCGACAGCTCAGTTTGGACAAAAAAGAAAAAGTGCAAATCAAACATCTAGAAAGGCTCCACGTGCTCTGGTGCAGGGATGAGCTCCGCCCACCAGAGCTCATAGGTTCACTGGTTCAGACCAATGGCTGAGCTCCGTACAAACTGTGAACAAAACAACCTTCGACCTCATGACCGCAGTTCCTCTCCTGACCACTAGAGTGAGTCTCCACCAGTGAGCCAGTCCCCATAGACTCCCATGTTAAAAGGTCCTTTAAAGCCCCTACAACGAACTTTTGACTGGATATAGAAAAGTCTGTGGCTCCTGCTGACGTCTCTGTGACCTACATCAGCAGACGAGGCCATCGGTGGGAAGATCAGCTGTTTCTAAACAGTCTAACTCTTTACCTTCGGGAGGCAGCGGACGGCTCGGCCCACCGGATGACGAAACCATGTACGGCACTCAGACCGGAGGAGACGGCACCTTAGACAAGCTATGAATTAGCATTGAGTTGTTGCTACGCTAGCGAGTAAAAACCGAGCTCAATTTCATTGCTATATGTTGGTCATGGCTGATACTGGGACAGGATCCACAAAGAGAGACCCACTGCTGTTGTCCACAGGGGGCGCTAAAATCAACACAGAATGACAGTTCATTGTAGAGGCTTTAACTTTACAGCAGAAACAGAAACACAATGTTTGGATTATCTGGGAGTTAGGGGGCGGAGTCAGACACTGCCAAGATGGCGACGGTGGAGCAGCTCACCGTGAGCAAACGAGATGTAATGTGTAAATCACAGAGCTTCAGGTTGGCTGTTACGCTAACTTTACTTTTAAATACTAATTGTTGAGCAGTGAGGAGTTTCCAGTGACCAGTGTGACGGAGGCGGAGCTTCTCATTTGGCACAAACACACATAAAAAAGAAAGAGTAAAAGAAAGAAAAATCACTAAAACTTAAACCAGTACCATTATCTGCCTCTCAACAGTGAATACAGTGAAATTCTCTACACGACCTTTGACCCTGATTTTTCCCTCTTGGACTGGGTGTCTGTACGAACAGAACGGCGGAGCTCCGCCTCTAGGCGTCAGTGTTGCCGTTCTCCTCGGGCTGCAGCTGCTCCTTCTCAGTGCAGTCCTCCTGCGGGGGGCGCACTCTCTTAAAGAAACCCAGCTGAGGAAGAGGAGCAGAAGAAGAGGAAGAGGTCAGAGGTCAGATCGGTCTGTTTACAGCCAACAAGTCTGAGACACACACTTTTATTGTGGTCATCATGTTTACTAGCCGTTTGTCGAGTTCTGTGTGGGCGGAGCCTAAAACGTCAGCAACGAGTCTCACTCACCTTGTACATGATGAAGATGAGCAGCGCCAGCAGCAGCAGACCAGCCAGCACGGCCAGAGCCACGACCCAGCCCGGCACCGGCTGAGGGACCTCAGCCACCCACATCACCGACACACTCACCTGCAGACACACACTCAAAGGTCAGAGGCCGCCGCTTCTCCTTTTATTAAAGTATATAGGACTGTAGCCTCTGCATATGGCCGCTGCTTCTCAACACAGTTGATCAAGTGTGTGTGTGTGTGTGTGTGTGTGTGTGTACCGTGGTGCTGTTGGATGGCAGCTCCGGCACCAGGCTCTTGTACGGCATCTCGATGACACTGAACGAAGCTGTGGATCGAACCACGTACGAACGATTCTGGTTCTCGGTCTGAAACAGGACACACACACACCTCCATAAGACGCACTGGACACTGACCACATCAGTGTGGACGTGTAGTGTGATGTCACTTCCTGTCAGCTGTGTTATGTCCTTTTGCTCAGGTGTGACTGAGCTACGATTCAGAGAAAGAGGGCGTGGCCTACAGAGGCCAGAGGTAAGAGTTTAATACGCTGAAGCCACGATCAGGTGAAATAAACGATTATAAAACCAATCAATATGTAAATCAATCAATAATATGATGATTCTGTTATTATGACTGTTTCTTTTCAGCCTTTGCTTCCACAAACACAGACCTCAGGTCAGTTTCAAAGACAGATATTAAACTTCATCAACACACAGTGGGTTCATGTTAGTGAGTTTGTTTTCTTTACCCTGAGGAAGTTGTTCACAGCCAGTCTGGAGTAGATGAAGAGGATGGCGTTCTTCCTCCTCTCCAGACGACCCACCTGACACTTCAGCCGCAGACATGATGCTGTGGTGCAGTCCTACACACACACACACACACACGCACACACACACACACACACACACACACACACAGAAGTCAAGAGATTTCATTCACAATAGTCTGATAAAAAATGTCAAAATTTAAACATGAAGCAGGAACTGACTCTGTGCGTGTGTGTGTGTGTGTGTGTGTGTGTGTGTGTGTGTACCAGTGTCTGCAGGTCATTCGGTCCGTCTCTGGACTCCAGGTCTCTCTTGCGGACGTGGTTTCTGTTGCGTCCCTCCGTCTCTCGCTCTCGTGGTGGAACAACGCTGGTGTTCTTCTGCACTGTCAGTGGGTTCTGACACACACACACACACACACACACACACACACACACACACACACACACCCGTTTATTCTCTGCATTTCCATGCAAAGTAATACTGATCTGGGTGGAGGTAATAATATTAGTGTATGGGTGCGTGTGTGTGTGTGTGCTCACCGACACGTTCAGTGGGTTGATCTCGATGTCTGTGGTGCAGTTGATTGGTCCCTCGGTGTCGTAGCTGGTGATGTAGAGCAGGGAGCCGTTCCTGAACTGGTACGGCCACTCCACCTCCACCGCCGCCTTACTGATCGTACTGGGCCCACTGTTCAGGAGCTGTGAGGTCACAGTGAGGTCACAGTGAGGTCACAGTGAGGTGAGGCTTCTCATGAAGAAAACCAAACAATTATAACACAACAGAACAAACTGTACCTCATAGACATGTACGATCTGTGGTCCGATGTCGTCCCCGACCACAGGAGGCTCTTTAGGTTTCCAGTTAGCAATGGGAAGCAGCACCTGACCAGGAGACGACGACCTGGAGACACACACACACAGAAACTGAAGCAGCTTTACTACAGTAAGCTTCACATATCCTCCTGTGTGTGTGTGTGTGTGTGTGTGTGTGTACCCTCTGATGGAGACCTTGGCGAGCACAGCCAGCTTGGTGACGCTGGACACTCGGGGGCTGGTGTTGTCGAACTGGTTGGAGCTGAAACAGGTGAGACACAAACTGAAACATTAGACAACTAAACAACAAACAACAAACAAACAAACAAACAACAGTGACTGTGACATCACCACGTGCTGACCCACATGGAAACCAACTGCTGTTGTTCTGTGGCTGTGACACCAGAAGCAGCCACAGGGTGGAGCTGCTGCTCTGAGCTGCTTCAGGTCATGATGTCACACAGACACAGGGTCAATTCTCATTTACTGAACAGGAGCTTCTGAAAGGTGAGCAATAATGACTTCATTATGACTATATCACCTGTCCTCTGAGACGGAAACCTACACTGAGAGGGTTTGATGGTTTGATCTTCTTGTGGATCAGCCCTTCAAAATAAAACCCAGAAGAAGAAACAGGGAGGTTTGATCTGATGTGGATTGATTTTCTCCTCTCATCAGTTTCACAACAGTTTGTTCAGAGTGAAGATGTTTTAGTTTCAACAAGAGTGAGATGAAGGTCATCCACAACAACAGTTTGTTCTCCACTAAGTGTCAGAGCTGAGGCCTATCATTAACATACCTCTCTCTCTCACTCTCTCTCACACACACACACACGCAGGAATGTGGGGACTGACTGTGTGTGTTTACCATCCAAATGAGCTCTGGGACTGAAGCTATTCTGCTGTGATGAATGCTGATGTGACAACACACACACACACACACACACACACACACACACACATGGGTAACCATGTTCTGGATGTTCCCTTTATGTTTCCTCTCATGTCCCATTATCAGCTGCTGTTTGCAGTGCATCATGGGTAAACAGATCACTATCACCAGATGAATGTGATTCTGCAGGATCTTAACTGTGTGTGTATCAGAGAGGAAGTGGGCGGAGCTGGGTGGGCGGAGCCTGTGGTACCTGACAATCTGCAGGTCAAACTTGACGGACGTGTCCTCCTCTGACAGCTGGTGCACACTGAACCTCAGCTCTGCCAGGACCTGGCCAATCACAGCACAGGAGGACAGTCCAGAGGACCAATCAGAGAGCAGGAAAGGTTATTGATTACCAATCACA
>MU269983.1:845447-937947 GCA_021432705.1 Caranx ignobilis | reverse complement strand
GGGCCACCGTACTGAGGCCTGACAGTCTGACTCTCCTCACACTGATGGAACTGAAGCTGAGGCCGTGTTTCAGCTGCTGCACATTATCCTGAGCTCCATGTTGTGGAGGCTTCCTGCAGAAATGCACTATGGGAACTGTAGTTAATGTTCCACCTTCTGTTTTCACGTCCTGAGGCTTTGACCTCGGATCATTTGACCACTGCAGCTGGGAAACATCTGGATTCACCTGCTCTCCAGCAGCACAGTGAGGCTCCTGTTCTCATACAGACTCAGACACAGACACAGGAAGTGGGCGCTTTGATGTTCTCTTGAGTGTTAACCACAGGGTCACGGGGTCACACCTCTGCTCAACCTCAGTCTCCGCTCATGTCGACTTCACACGCTGTTCACATCTCAGACCAGCACTCAGGCTCCGTGAGAAGCAGACACTTTGCTGGTTGTCACCAGGAAACAGCCTGAGCCATCAGGACACATGAGGACACATGAGGACACACGAGGACACATCAGGAAACATCAGGCTGCTGGTCCAGGATCTGATGTGTCCTCCTCCTGTCAACGGTCACTTCAACTCTGAGTTTAACATTTTCTAACATTTCATTCTTATCACACAGAGACACAGAGAAGACAAGGAACCACAGGAACAGGCTCAGAGCCCCCCCCCCGTCTGATTGGCTGACACTGACCAACCACAGAGAGGCAGCGAGAGGAGATGGAAAACTACACTGTTTAACCCTTCAAAATAAAACACAGGTGAAGAGGAAGAGGAGGAGGAGGAGGGTGTTTAAGGATCCTCACACAGCCTCAAGCAGCAAATGAGACTTTTACTACCACAGCTGGAGAGAGGTGCATTGTGGGTATATTAGATGCAGGATCAGACACAGTGGGCGAGTCCACACAGCTCCTGCCTCACTACACAACACATTCCTGGATGAGTCCTGACACGAGAGCACGACCTCCACACCACGCTGCAGAGAGGGAGGGAGTGTGTGTGTGTGTGTGTGTGTGTGTGTGTGTGTGTGTGTGTGAGTGTGTGTGTGTGTGTGTGCGAGTGTGTGTTTGTCAATATATTTACATTCAGTGATTATTTCCATTCATCATAGTTTCCATAGTCACTGGTGGATGTAATGTGTCTTCATTAACAGGAAGTGTGTCAGCTCACTGTTCACAGCTGCTGCTCCTTCACATTAAAAGCCCCCAGCTGTGACTGTTGGTGAGAAGGTGCGTTTCATCTGTCTGCTCTGTGTCGTCATGTTCACTGTCTGTGGTCAGGTCAGAAACCACAGGACATGCAGACCTTCAGTATGAGCCTCCAGTGGCCTGAAGGTGGTGCAGCAGTCTGAACATAGTGGATCAGTGATCGGTGATCGGTGATCGGTGACAGTGAAACATGACTCTATCTACACTAACTGTGACTCAGTCGCTCTGTGAAGCGTGAAGCCCCTGCTGCAGAGAGCAGGAGGCAGCAGGTCTGCTGGGGGCGGGGCCTCAGCCTCAGGTGTTCGGACCACTGGGTGTGTTAAAGAGTTTTCAGTACCTGAGTTGTCGAACAGCAGCTGCTGGCAGGCTGCAGAGCTCCTCCAGGGACAGCTGTACACCGCCCCCCTCTCCACCACATTGCTGGAGGCCGCGGACGTGTTGGCCCGGGGGGCCCCGATCAGAACATCTGACCTGGGGGGCAAGGACACAGTTACACTCCAACACAGAGGCTGAGCTCAACAACAACACTGACGTTCACCTGTCAACACACTCTGACAGTAATGATCAGCTCTGGAAGGTCCAGGTAATCAATTGATCAGAGAAATACAATGAAGCTGATCATATGGACTCTGTGACATCACCGCTGCTCCGAGACATTTAGCTGATCAGAGTCTCTGAGCTGGAAGGAAACACTCCGCCTTTGTTCCCGAGCTGGAGAATGAAACAGGATTTAACTGTGACCTGGCACCAGAGCAGCTGGACTGTTAGCAGGAGGGTTAGCTGGACTGTTAGCAGGAGGGTTAGCTTTTGCCATTAGCAGGACTGTTAGCAGGAGGGTTAGCAGGAGGGTTAGCTGGGCCATTAGCAGGATTACCCTCCACAGGGTCACAGTGGTCTCTGCTGGGGCTGGGGGGTCTGGGGGCTGTTTGTAGGACAGTGGTTCAGTTTGATTGATTTATTGTGTCTGAGTGTGAGAACAGAGTGAGATTAAACCAGGGCCTGCTGATGGTCCAGAGCTGGTCTGGGACCAGCCTGCTCCCTGGGTGTCAGCACAAAGATTTACAGTGATGATGGACGACGTGACTCCGGCTCCTGTCATCCCTGGTGCTGCAAAACCATCCAGGTGGAAGAAGAGTCCAGGCCCTCGTGCACAGCTGGGAGCAAACTGGACTCTGCAGCTGCTTTAATCTGATCGATAACACTGAGCTGAAGGAAGTGAACGTCTCTGTGAGGTGTGTGTTTCCAGGGGAGGGGCAGCTGCTGCTTTCCCTCCGTTTATATGGACACTGTGTCATTAGTGTCAGACAGGGTGTGTGTGTGTGTGGGTGTGTGTGTGTGTGTGAGGGCTGGTCTCTGCTGCGTCTCATATTGAGTCAGGTTGAGAGTTAAGAGAAAGACCCAGACAGTCGACAGTCGTGTCGTTATCGTCTCCAGCAGCAGCAGGAAGCAGCAGCAGGGAAACACAGGAGCTGACACTGAACCATAAAACCATGAGCAGCGCTGGCAGCAGCAGGAGACACACACACACACACACACACACACACACACACACACACACACCATTAATTACGCTTTTACCTGCAAACACACAACCACGACCACAGGCTGCGTTTCGCTGCAGTTTGCACATTTTTGAAGCGGCTGCTTGAACACACCTTAAATTCATGGGTTAAGCCCTTTCAAATAAGATACTGGCACACACAGGAAGTGTTCGCCGTTCACTAACACACCGATCAGAAGTTTGATAAGGTTTGAAAACTACTGGACCAGAGAGGTGGAGGTGAAACCACAACCCTCATCCACAGCCTCAACAGGAAGTCCTTCAAAGTAAAAGCAGTCTGCAGTACGTCAGTGTTGTAGCTCAGACAGGTGGTGTCAGGCCAATGTGATCAATCAGAACTTTATTGATCAGTAACAGTACCACACTCTGACTGTGGGAAGTATCTCTATCATGTAGGTATTCTGCCTCTGACCCGACCCTGACCACAGGTCCAGGTCCAGGCCCAGGTCCAGGTCCAGGCCCAGGTCCAGGAAGTGATGGTACCGACAGCACAGACACTGTGTCTGTGCTGCTGCTGCCTGGCTCACACCTCCGTCTGCTGGGAACCATCAGACCCCCAGACCAGCATGATGACATGAGACCTGGGAGGAGTGTGTGTGGACTCTGGGTCTGTGGTTGGCCTGAGACCAGCTCCTGCACCCCCCCCCCCCCCCCCCCCCCCCCCCAGAAATAACATCAACAGCACGTCAGTCTGTTTTACTGAGGAAACCAACAGGAAGTGTTGAACTGATACCGTTCAGTCTGTTGGTGCTTCTGACTGCGTCCAAACATCACGGTGGAGCTTCACTGTGATGAACTCAACCTGAACATCGTCACAATCATCATCATCATCATCATACCCCTAACCTAACCCTGACCCCCCCCCCCCCCCCCCCCTTACTTCTTGTTGTCGGGGGTCTTGAAGAAGTCCACCGAGAAGCCGAAGTAGCTCCCCTCGGGTCCGGAGAACACGGACGGTTTGTCCACGTCCAGGTTGAAGGAGCCGCAGCGGTGGAAGTGAACACAGAGCAGGACGAAGAGACCGAGAGCCGACCGACCTCCCGCCATGGCCGCCGCTGAACAACCGATGGAGACACCAACGACGAAGAAGAGGAAGAAGAAGATGATGATGATGATGCTCGTTACTCTACGGGGCTCCGGGGAGGAGGGGGGGGTCCCTGTGGTCCGAGTCCGCCGGCGGAGTCACAGTGAGCGGCTGTGAAATCTGAGTCCTCCCCTGGAGAGAACTCGTCTTCCAAGTGTCAATCAAAACGCGTCTGTGGCTCGTGACGAAACCGTTAAACTCCGAGCGGCAGAACCCGAAGCGGTTCCGGTCCCGAGCGGCGGGTCGTTAGCGTGTTTGAGCCGATACAAGCCGAGGAAACACGGGAACAAGTCCGGGGAGAGGCCACGACTGTGTGTGTGTGTGTGTGAGTGTGTGTGTGGGATTGTCCCGACCAGCTGACGTCAAGCCCGGACATCGAATCTCACTTCCGGTTTATTCCTTTCGAAACAAACGAGAAAACAAACGAGTCCGGGGTCGTTTGTTCAGCAGCTAGCTTAAACGCCTCAGAGTTAGCCTCGGTTTGTTTCTGTCTTTTAGAAAATGAAATTCAGTGGTCCAAGTGTTTTTGTCTGTCAAATTATTTCCATTTCACAATTACATTAAATGAAAAGTTTTTAAAACTGAACAAACACATACAACAGTAAATATACAGTGAGACCAATTTAAGGTTCTGCTCATCAATAGACATCAGTTTGAACTGAGTGAATAGTCAAATAGATTTTTTTTTTCGGTTTTAATTTTTCAGTAGAAATCAATTATATTTTCAATTCTTTATTTTTAAATATATAAGTCATTCCATTTTGTGGATGACAATAATGATTAAAATGCTTGTGTGTGTTTCATTTGTGCAGAAGTTGAACGTCAATAACGAGGAATACATTGACTTTTGTTCATATGACATCTTTTTCAAACATTTCATTGTAGTGATTGTGACGGGAGCAGAGGGGGGTGAGGTGACACACAGTCCGTTTACTGAATAGTCTGATATAGAAGGATCAGTGTGTGTTTATATTTATCAGAATATCTTAATTCATCTTTGGACTGTGTGTTCATGGGTTTTAATGTATAGTCAGGTCTCACTTGAAAATTATATTTCTGAATAAATGGGAGTGAAATTAAATGCACAAATAAACAAATAAATACACTAATGAATAAGACGTTTTATCCCCAGAATATCTGACAGGACACTGACTCTGACCATGTTCAAAACCATGTCACCATAAAGTAGCAGCTGCTTTTATTCTGAAGCGGGCTGGTATTCCTGTGTCTCGCGCTCTGTCTACGTTCAGTTGACGCAGCATTTCTTGACACACAACAGGAAGTTCATTCCGCCTCATCAGACTGAGGAACACACACTTCAGTGGGGCTGGCAGGCGCCTCCAATAACAGGGCCTTTTATTTGTAGAAGGGGGGTGAGGGGTGAAAGCTGTTTAAAATACAACACAGGCTGCACACCATTAATTACTGTTTTACTAAGTGGTGGATCAGAAATCTGAAACGACTCAGACCTGATCCAGCTCCGACTGTTAATGTTAATCTCTCTGACACAAACAGCTATGAAAACTGTGTGTTTGGACCTGCTGCAAACACACACCCTATGTTTGTCACAATAACTGTACATGAATTACCACCAACAACACCACCACCACCAACAACAACAACAACAACAACTACAACAACAACAACTACAACAACAACTACAATAACAACAACAACAACAACAAACAGAACTGAAAAATGAAGAGAGAATCAGAGAGGCCGTCACAGGAAGTGATTACTTCACAGGACGTTTGTAAAAAGTAACTTTATTGTTACTTTAAAAGTTGTTTGTCACTTTTATTTGTGCGACTGCTACAACAGCAGCAATTAAAGTGAAGCAACACAGACTGATAATACTGTAACTGTGTGTGTCTGTGTGTCTGTCAGCAGGGAGTGTCCACCAAGACCACAGTTAGTCATTCAATCAGGGTGTGTACACACACACTCTCTCTCTCTCTCTCTCTCTCTCTCTCACACACACACACACACACACAACAGTCACATTAAAGGTTACAGCAGCTGAGATACTGTTGTCAGGAGATTGTACATGTGTGCTTTGCCCATATTTAGTCACTCAGCTGGAGAGCAGTGTTTTGTACCACCATGGTGTTAAAGGAACATTTCAACAAAGTAAAAGCCAGCTGCTACCATTGTTTATCAACACCAGTGAGTTACAAATAACATAACCTGCAGTCTGAATGGTGCTCACAGTCAGACTGCAGGAGTCAGCACAACAAGACTGATGCACTTTCACACTAGAGTTTCATCTGCAGTTTGTCTGTTGATGGACTGAATGGCAGCTCCACGGCTGATCTTGGCCTGGCTCGACTGGATCTGCAGATGAAGAGCTCGTTCTCCTATAATGAACAGTTGTGAAAATACATTTGCTGTAATCAGCAGTAGAACATTTCAGTTGCATGACTGACATCATTAGTAAGTAAAACCAGGAGGTGTCCCTGTGAACCTGGGGGCTGTGTTGGCTGGAGCAATATGCTCCTGGTGAAGAATGGTGAGAGGAAGAGCCCATGTGGAGCCAAGGGTTCAAATCCCGTCTGGTCTGTGTGAGGGTGAAGGGCAGTTTTCTTATTGCGGGGTGAGAGTCCCACACAGGACATTCACAGTCCCACTGTCGAGCTTTATGCTCAACACAAGGGAGTCCCAAATCAAGAAGGACCAGTCTGAATGAAGTCTGGGTCAAGTCCTAGATCAGCACACTTGTCCCACGTCAACAACCTGAAGTGACGTTCACTTCAAGACCATCATGACCAAAGTCAACCAGGGTCAGTTCAAGTCCCACTTTAAGACCCATGTCAGGTCAGGACAAAGGAGTCACATGTTGAGACCGTTAGTGATGAATCGACCCGAGTCAGGACCAGGCTGGCTCTAAGTCAGGACTGTTCCACAGGTCCAGAAGTCCACATACAATCAGGACCATCACAGACCAAGGTCAAGAAAGGTAAAGTAAAAGTAAAGTTGAGTTGTGTTCAAGGCCCAGCTGAAATCTGAGGTTGTGTGGTATGAGCAGATTAGAAAGAGCATGGTGTTTCTGCAGAGGCAGAGATTGAGGAGGACATGTTGAGGGTCGGCCTCTCACAGATAACGGCATTAGATGATGAGTCAGAGTGTCACAGGTTCAGACTGAGTCCAGCAGCGGACGAGTCAGTGAACAGTCAGACTGTTACAGGCTGAGGGGATTTCGTCTTATTTGGCCATGAGCTGCTCTGAATCACTGCTACAATGAAGTGTGCACTAAAGAATGTGTGGCAGGACTCCCATGGGGTTCACAGGAGGGGGAGGGTGTGTGTGTGTGTGTGTGTGTGTGTACATCTATCTTTGTGAGGACCACTTTAAGTCCTTAGACCTTCAATGGGTGTGAGTTTCCTCACTCTTGGATAAAATGCAGTCAGTGTGTGTATGTGTGTGTGTGTGTGTGTGTGTGTGTGTGGTGTGTGTGTGTGTGGTAGGGTGGTGTAATACAACGTGGGAGTGAAACAGCATTCTTGTGTATTTGTGTAAGAGTGATGGTGTAAGGCAGACCTCTTATTTAGATTACGTACCGTCGTACTACATAGAGATGCATGTGAACCTGTGTGTATGTGTGTGTGTGTGTGTGTGTGTCTTGGCTGAAGTGTAGACATAATTCCTGGCTGCCTCCAAACAAATGTGAAGCTCAAACAGCAGATGTGGACTGATGGAGGTGAGTGAACTTTTACCTTCAGCTGCTCTCATGGGACCGGGATCCGAACCCAAACCCGAACCGGGACCGGGACCCGGACCGGCACCGGAACCCGAACCCGAGCCAAGACCGGGACCGGGACCGGGACCCGAACCGGGACCGGAACCCGAACCCGAACCGGTACCGGAACCCGAACCTGAACCGGCACCGGTACCCGAGGCGGTACTGGAATCCGAACCCAAACCCGAACCGGGACCAGGACCCGAACCGGGACCGGGACCCGAACCGGTCAGCTGGCCCCGCCCCCCTGCTTCCTGCTCTCTACAGTGTGCCCCAGTGTTTGAACGGGTGGCTGAGCCTCCCCGCTCAGCCCGGCCTGCTCTGCTCGTCCTGCAAACTTACTATTCTTACCGCGAGCCACCGGCTCTGCTCAGCTGGCCCCGCCCCCCTGCTTCCTGCTCTCTACAGTGTGCCCCAGTGTTTGAACGGGTGGCTGAGCCTCCCCGCTCAGCCCGGCCTGCTCTGCTCGTCCTGCAAACTTACTATTCTTACCGCGAGCCACCGGCTCTGCTCAGCTGGCCCCGCCCCCCTGCGTCCTGCTCTCTACAGTGTGCCCCAGTGTTTGAACGGGTGGCTGAGCCTCCCCGCTCAGCCCGGCCTGCTCTGCTCGTCCTGCAAACTTACTATTCTTACCGCGAGCCACCGGCTCTGCTCAGCTGGCCCCGCCCCCCTGCGTCCTGCTCTCTACAGTGTGCCCCAGTGTTTGAACGGGTGGCTGAGCCTCCCCGCTCAGCCCGGCCTGCTCTGCTCGTCCTGCAAACTTACTATTCTTACCGCGAGCCACCGGCTCTGCTCAGCTGGCCCCGCCCCCCTGCGTCCTGCTCTCTACAGTGTGCCCCAGTGTTTGAACGGGTGGCTGAGCCTCCCCGCTCAGCCCGGCCTGCTCTGCTCGTCCTGCAAACTTACTATTCTTACCGCGAGCCACCGGCTCTGCTCAGCTGGCCCCGCCCCCCTGCGTCCTGCTCTCTACAGTGTGCCCCAGTGTTTGAACGGGTGGCTGAGCCTCCCCGCTCAGCCCGGCCTGCTCTGCTCGTCCTGCAAACTTACTATTCTTACCGCGAGCCACCGGCTCTGCTCAGCTGGCCCCGCCCCCCTGCGTCCTGCTCTCTACAGTGTGCCCCAGTGTTTGAACGGGTGGCTGAGCCTCCCCGCTCAGCCCGGCCTGCTCTGCTCGTCCTGCAAACTTACTATTCTTACCGCGAGCCACCGGCTCTGCTCAGCTGGCCCCGCCCCCCTGCGTCCTGCTCTCTACAGTGTGCCCCAGTGTTTGAACGGGTGGCTGAGCCTCCCCGCTCAGCCCGGCCTGCTCTGCTCGTCCTGCAAACTTACTATTCTTACCGCGAGCCACCGGCTCTGCTCAGCTGGCCCCGCCCCCCTGCGTCCTGCTCTCTACAGTGTGCCCCAGTGTTTGAACGGGTGGCTGAGCCTCCCCGCTCAGCCCGGCCTGCTCTGCTCGTCCTGCAAACTTACTATTCTTACCGCGAGCCACCGGCTCTGCTCAGCTGGCCCCGCCCCCCTGCGTCCTGCTCTCTACAGTGTGCCCCAGTGTTTGAACGGGTGGCTGAGCCTCCCCGCTCAGCCCGGCCTGCTCTGCTCGTCCTGCAAACTTACTATTCTTACCGCGAGCCACCGGCTCTGCTCAGCTGGCCCCGCCCCCCTGCGTCCTGCTCTCTACAGTGTGCCCCAGTGTTTGAACGGGTGGCTGAGCCTCCCCGCTCAGCCCGGCCTGCTCTGCTCGTCCTGCAAACTTACTATTCTTACCGCGAGCCACCGGCTCTGCTCAGCTGGCCCCGCCCCCCTGCGTCCTGCTCTCTACAGTGTGCCCCAGTGTTTGAACGGGTGGCTGAGCCTCCCCGCTCAGCCCGGCCTGCTCTGCTCGTCCTGCAAACTTACTATTCTTACCGCGAGCCACCGGCTCTGCTCAGCTGGCCCCGCCCCCCTGCGTCCTGCTCTCTACAGTGTGCCCCAGTGTTTGAACGGGTGGCTGAGCCTCCCCGCTCAGCCCGGCCTGCTCTGCTCGTCCTGCAAACTTACTATTCTTACCGCGAGCCACCGGCTCTGCTCAGCTGGCCCCGCCCCCCTGCGTCCTGCTCTCTACAGTGTGCCCCAGTGTTTGAACGGGTGGCTGAGCCTCCCCGCTCAGCCCGGCCTGCTCTGCTCGTCCTGCAAACTTACTATTCTTACCGCGAGCCACCGGCTCTGCTCAGCTGGCCCCGCCCCCTGCGTCCTGCTCTCTACAGTGTGCCCCAGTGTTTGAACGGGTGGCTGAGCCTCCCCGCTCAGCCCGGCCTGCTCTGCTCGTCCTGCAAACTTACTATTCTTACCGCGAGCCACCGGCTCTGCTCAGCTGGCCCCGCCCCCCTGCTCCTGCTCTCTACAGTGTGCCCCAGTGTTTGAACGGGTGGCTGAGCCTCCCCGCTCAGCCCGGCCTGCTCTGCTCGTCCTGCAAACTTACTATTCTTACCGCGAGCCACCGGCTCTGCTCAGCTGGCCCCGCCCCCCTGCGTCCTGCTCTCTACAGTGTGCCCCAGTGTTTGAACGGGTGGCTGAGCCTCCCCGCTCAGCCCGGCCTGCTCTGCTCGTCCTGCAAACTTACTATTCTTACCGCGAGCCACCGGCTCTGCTCAGCTGGCCCCGCCCCCCTGCGTCCTGCTCTCTACAGTGTGCCCCAGTGTTTGAACGGGTGGCTGAGCCTCCCCGCTCAGCCCGGCCTGCTCTGCTCGTCCTGCAAACTTACTATTCTTACCGCGAGCCACCGGCTCTGCTCAGCTGGCCCCGCCCCCCTGCGTCCTGCTCTCTACAGTGTGCCCCAGTGTTTGAACGGGTGGCTGAGCCTCCCCGCTCAGCCCGGCCTGCTCTGCTCGTCCTGCAAACTTACTATTCTTACCGCGAGCCACCGGCTCTGCTCAGCTGGCCCCGCCCCCCTGCGTCCTGCTCTCTACAGTGTGCCCCAGTGTTTGAACGGGTGGCTGAGCCTCCCCGCTCAGCCCGGCCTGCTCTGCTCGTCCTGCAAACTTACTATTCTTACCGCGAGCCACCGGCTCTGCTCAGCTGGCCCCGCCCCCCTGCGTCCTGCTCTCTACAGTGTGCCCCAGTGTTTGAACGGGTGGCTGAGCCTCCCCGCTCAGCCCGGCCTGCTCTGCTCGTCCTGCAAACTTACTATTCTTACCGCGAGCCACCGGCTCTGCTCAGCTGGCCCCGCCCCCCTGCGTCCTGCTCTCTACAGTGTGCCCCAGTGTTTGAACGGGTGGCTGAGCCTCCCCGCTCAGCCCGGCCTGCTCTGCTCGTCCTGCAAACTTACTATTCTTACCGCGAGCCACCGGCTCTGCTCAGCTGGCCCCGCCCCCCTGCGTCCTGCTCTCTACAGTGTGCCCCAGTGTTTGAACGGGTGGCTGAGCCTCCCCGCTCAGCCCGGCCTGCTCTGCTCGTCCTGCAAACTTACTATTCTTACCGCGAGCCACCGGCTCTGCTCAGCTGGCCCCGCCCCCCTGCGTCCTGCTCTCTACAGTGTGCCCCAGTGTTTGAACGGGTGGCTGAGCCTCCCCGCTCAGCCCGGCCTGCTCTGCTCGTCCTGCAAACTTACTATTCTTACCGCGAGCCACCGGCTCTGCTCAGCTGGCCCCGCCCCCCTGCGTCCTGCTCTCTACAGTGTGCCCCAGTGTTTGAACGGGTGGCTGAGCCTCCCCGCTCAGCCCGGCCTGCTCTGCTCGTCCTGCAAACTTACTATTCTTACCGCGAGCCACCGGCTCTGCTCAGCTGGCCCCGCCCCCCTGCGTCCTGCTCTCTACAGTGTGCCCCAGTGTTTGAACGGGTGGCTGAGCCTCCCCGCTCAGCCCGGCCTGCTCTGCTCGTCCTGCAAACTTACTATTCTTACCGCGAGCCACCGGCTCTGCTCAGCTGGCCCCGCCCCCCTGCGTCCTGCTCTCTACAGTGTGCCCCAGTGTTTGAACGGGTGGCTGAGCCTCCCCGCTCAGCCCGGCCTGCTCTGCTCGTCCTGCAAACTTACTATTCTTACCGCGAGCCACCGGCTCTGCTCAGCTGGCCCCGCCCCCCTGCGTCCTGCTCTCTACAGTGTGCCCCAGTGTTTGAACGGGTGGCTGAGCCTCCCCGCTCAGCCCGGCCTGCTCTGCTCGTCCTGCAAACTTACTATTCTTACCGCGAGCCACCGGCTCTGCTCAGCTGGCCCCGCCCCCCTGCGTCCTGCTCTCTACAGTGTGCCCCAGTGTTTGAACGGGTGGCTGAGCCTCCCCGCTCAGCCCGGCCTGCTCTGCTCGTCCTGCAAACTTACTATTCTTACCGCGAGCCACCGGCTCTGCTCAGCTGGCCCCGCCCCCCTGCGTCCTGCTCTCTACAGTGTGCCCCAGTGTTTGAACGGGTGGCTGAGCCTCCCCGCTCAGCCCGGCCTGCTCTGCTCGTCCTGCAAACTTACTATTCTTACCGCGAGCCACCGGCTCTGCTCAGCTGGCCCCGCCCCCCTGCGTCCTGCTCTCTACAGTGTGCCCCAGTGTTTGAACGGGTGGCTGAGCCTCCCCGCTCAGCCCGGCCTGCTCTGCTCGTCCTGCAAACTTACTATTCTTACCGCGAGCCACCGGCTCTGCTCAGCTGGCCCCGCCCCCCTGCGTCCTGCTCTCTACAGTGTGCCCCAGTGTTTGAACGGGTGGCTGAGCCTCCCCGCTCAGCCCGGCCTGCTCTGCTCGTCCTGCAAACTTACTATTCTTACCGCGAGCCACCGGCTCTGCTCAGCTGGCCCCGCCCCCCTGCGTCCTGCTCTCTACAGTGTGCCCCAGTGTTTGAACGGGTGGCTGAGCCTCCCCGCTCAGCCCGGCCTGCTCTGCTCGTCCTGCAAACTTACTATTCTTACCGCGAGCCACCGGCTCTGCTCAGCTGGCCCCGCCCCCCTGCGTCCTGCTCTCTACAGTGTGCCCCAGTGTTTGAACGGGTGGCTGAGCCTCCCCGCTCAGCCCGCCTGCTCTGCTCGTCCTGCAAACTTACTATTCTTACCGCGAGCCACCGGCTCTGCTCAGCTGGCCCCGCCCCCCTGCGTCCTGCTCTCTACAGTGTGCCCCAGTGTTTGAACGGGTGGCTGAGCCTCCCCGCTCAGCCCGGCCTGCTCTGCTCGTCCTGCAAACTTACTATTCTTACCGCGAGCCACCGGCTCTGCTCAGCTGGCCCCGCCCCCCTGCGTCCTGCTCTCTACAGTGTGCCCCAGTGTTTGAACGGGTGGCTGAGCCTCCCCGCTCAGCCCGGCCTGCTCTGCTCGTCCTGCAAACTTACTATTCTTACCGCGAGCCACCGGCTCTGCTCAGCTGGCCCCGCCCCCCTGCGTCCTGCTCTCTACAGTGTGCCCCAGTGTTTGAACGGGTGGCTGAGCCTCCCCGCTCAGCCCGGCCTGCTCTGCTCGTCCTGCAAACTTACTATTCTTACCGCGAGCCACCGGCTCTGCTCAGCTGGCCCCGCCCCCCTGCGTCCTGCTCTCTACAGTGTGCCCCAGTGTTTGAACGGGTGGCTGAGCCTCCCCGCTCAGCCCGGCCTGCTCTGCTCGTCCTGCAAACTTACTATTCTTACCGCGAGCCACCGGCTCTGCTCAGCTGGCCCCGCCCCCCTGCGTCCTGCTCTCTACAGTGTGCCCCAGTGTTTGAACGGGTGGCTGAGCCTCCCCGCTCAGCCCGGCCTGCTCTGCTCGTCCTGCAAACTTACTATTCTTACCGCGAGCCACCGGCTCTGCTCAGCTGGCCCCGCCCCCCTGCGTCCTGCTCTCTACAGTGTGCCCCAGTGTTTGAACGGGTGGCTGAGCCTCCCCGCTCAGCCCGGCCTGCTCTGCTCGTCCTGCAAACTTACTATTCTTACCGCGAGCCACCGGCTCTGCTCAGCTGGCCCCGCCCCCCTGCGTCCTGCTCTCTACAGTGTGCCCCAGTGTTTGAACGGGTGGCTGAGCCTCCCCGCTCAGCCCGGCCTGCTCTGCTCGTCCTGCAAACTTACTATTCTTACCGCGAGCCACCGGCTCTGCTCAGCTGGCCCCGCCCCCCTGCGTCCTGCTCTCTACAGTGTGCCCCAGTGTTTGAACGGGTGGCTGAGCCTCCCCGCTCAGCCCGGCCTGCTCTGCTCGTCCTGCAAACTTACTATTCTTACCGCGAGCCACCGGCTCTGCTCAGCTGGCCCCGCCCCCCTGCGTCCTGCTCTCTACAGTGTGCCCCAGTGTTTGAACGGGTGGCTGAGCCTCCCCGCTCAGCCCGGCCTGCTCTGCTCGTCCTGCAAACTTACTATTCTTACCGCGAGCCACCGGCTCTGCTCAGCTGGCCCCGCCCCCCTGCGTCCTGCTCTCTACAGTGTGCCCCAGTGTTTGAACGGGTGGCTGAGCCTCCCCGCTCAGCCCGGCCTGCTCTGCTCGTCCTGCAAACTTACTATTCTTACCGCGAGCCACCGGCTCTGCTCAGCTGGCCCCGCCCCCCTGCGTCCTGCTCTCTACAGTGTGCCCCAGTGTTTGAACGGGTGGCTGAGCCTCCCCGCTCAGCCCGGCCTGCTCTGCTCGTCCTGCAAACTTACTATTCTTACCGCGAGCCACCGGCTCTGCTCAGCTGGCCCCGCCCCCCTGCGTCCTGCTCTCTACAGTGTGCCCCAGTGTTTGAACGGGTGGCTGAGCCTCCCCGCTCAGCCCGGCCTGCTCTGCTCGTCCTGCAAACTTACTATTCTTACCGCGAGCCACCGGCTCTGCTCAGCTGGCCCCGCCCCCCTGCGTCCTGCTCTCTACAGTGTGCCCCAGTGTTTGAACGGGTGGCTGAGCCTCCCCGCTCAGCCCGGCCTGCTCTGCTCGTCCTGCAAACTTACTATTCTTACCGCGAGCCACCGGCTCTGCTCAGCTGGCCCCGCCCCCCTGCGTCCTGCTCTCTACAGTGTGCCCCAGTGTTTGAACGGGTGGCTGAGCCTCCCCGCTCAGCCCGGCCTGCTCTGCTCGTCCTGCAAACTTACTATTCTTACCGCGAGCCACCGGCTCTGCTCAGCTGGCCCCGCCCCCCTGCGTCCTGCTCTCTACAGTGTGCCCCAGTGTTTGAACGGGTGGCTGAGCCTCCCCGCTCAGCCCGGCCTGCTCTGCTCGTCCTGCAAACTTACTATTCTTACCGCGAGCCACCGGCTCTGCTCAGCTGGCCCCGCCCCCCTGCGTCCTGCTCTCTACAGTGTGCCCCAGTGTTTGAACGGGTGGCTGAGCCTCCCCGCTCAGCCCGGCCTGCTCTGCTCGTCCTGCAAACTTACTATTCTTACCGCGAGCCACCGGCTCTGCTCAGCTGGCCCCGCCCCCCTGCGTCCTGCTCTCTACAGTGTGCCCCAGTGTTTGAACGGGTGGCTGAGCCTCCCCGCTCAGCCCGGCCTGCTCTGCTCGTCCTGCAAACTTACTATTCTTACCGCGAGCCACCGGCTCTGCTCAGCTGGCCCCGCCCCCCTGCGTCCTGCTCTCTACAGTGTGCCCCAGTGTTTGAACGGGTGGCTGAGCCTCCCCGCTCAGCCCGGCCTGCTCTGCTCGTCCTGCAAACTTACTATTCTTACCGCGAGCCACCGGCTCTGCTCAGCTGGCCCCGCCCCCCTGCGTCCTGCTCTCTACAGTGTGCCCCAGTGTTTGAACGGGTGGCTGAGCCTCCCCGCTCAGCCCGGCCTGCTCTGCTCGTCCTGCAAACTTACTATTCTTACCGCGAGCCACCGGCTCTGCTCAGCTGGCCCCGCCCCCCTGCGTCCTGCTCTCTACAGTGTGCCCCAGTGTTTGAACGGGTGGCTGAGCCTCCCCGCTCAGCCCGGCCTGCTCTGCTCGTCCTGCAAACTTACTATTCTTACCGCGAGCCACCGGCTCTGCTCAGCTGGCCCCGCCCCCCTGCGTCCTGCTCTCTACAGTGTGCCCCAGTGTTTGAACGGGTGGCTGAGCCTCCCCGCTCAGCCCGGCCTGCTCTGCTCGTCCTGCAAACTTACTATTCTTACCGCGAGCCACCGGCTCTGCTCAGCTGGCCCCGCCCCCCTGCGTCCTGCTCTCTACAGTGTGCCCCAGTGTTTGAACGGGTGGCTGAGCCTCCCCGCTCAGCCCGGCCTGCTCTGCTCGTCCTGCAAACTTACTATTCTTACCGCGAGCCACCGGCTCTGCTCAGCTGGCCCCGCCCCCCTGCGTCCTGCTCTCTACAGTGTGCCCCAGTGTTTGAACGGGTGGCTGAGCCTCCCCGCTCAGCCCGGCCTGCTCTGCTCGTCCTGCAAACTTACTATTCTTACCGCGAGCCACCGGCTCTGCTCAGCTGGCCCCGCCCCCCTGCGTCCTGCTCTCTACAGTGTGCCCCAGTGTTTGAACGGGTGGCTGAGCCTCCCCGCTCAGCCCGGCCTGCTCTGCTCGTCCTGCAAACTTACTATTCTTACCGCGAGCCACCGGCTCTGCTCAGCTGGCCCCGCCCCCCTGCGTCCTGCTCTCTACAGTGTGCCCCAGTGTTTGAACGGGTGGCTGAGCCTCCCCGCTCAGCCCGGCCTGCTCTGCTCGTCCTGCAAACTTACTATTCTTACCGCGAGCCACCGGCTCTGCTCAGCTGGCCCCGCCCCCCTGCGTCCTGCTCTCTACAGTGTGCCCCAGTGTTTGAACGGGTGGCTGAGCCTCCCCGCTCAGCCCGGCCTGCTCTGCTCGTCCTGCAAACTTACTATTCTTACCGCGAGCCACCGGCTCTGCTCAGCTGGCCCCGCCCCCCTGCTTCCTGCTCTCTACAGTGTGCCCCAGTGTTTGAACGGGTGGCTGAGCCTCCCCGCTGAGCCCGGCCTGCTCTGCTCGTCCTGCAAACTTACTATTCTTACCGCGAGCCACCGGCTCTGCTCAGCTGGCCCCGCCCCCCTGCTTCCTGCTCTCTACAGTGTGCCCCAGTGTTTGAACGGGTGGCTGAGCCTCCCCGCTGAGCCCGGCCTGCTCTGCTCGTCCTGCAAACTTACTATTCTTACCGCGAGCCACCGGCTCTGCTCAGCTGGCCCCGCCCCCCTGCTTCCTGCTCTCTACAGTGTGCCCCAGTGTTTGAACGGGTGGCTGAGCCTCCCCGCTCAGCCCGGCCTGCTCTGCTCGTCCTGCAAACTTACTATTCTTACCGCGAGCCACCGGCTCTGCTCAGCTGGCCCCGCCCCCCTGCTTCCTGCTCTCTACAGTGTGCCCCAGTGTTTGAACGGGTGGCTGAGCCTCCCCGCTCAGCCCGGCCTGCTCTGCTCGTCCTGCAAACTTACTATTCTTACCGCGAGCCACCGGCTCTGCTCAGCTGGCCCCGCCCCCCTGCTTCCTGCTCTCTACAGTGTGCCCCAGTGTTTGAACGGGTGGCTGAGCCTCCCCGCTCAGCCCGGCCTGCTCTGCTCGTCCTGCAAACTTACTATTCTTACCGCGAGCCACCGGCTCTGCTCAGCTGGCCCCGCCCCCCTGCTTCCTGCTCTCTACAGTGTGCCCCAGTGTTTGAACGGGTGGCTGAGCCTCCCCGCTCAGCCCGGCCTGCTCTGCTCGTCCTGCAAACTTACTATTCTTACCGCGAGCCACCGGCTCTGCTCAGCTGGCCCCGCCCCCCTGCTTCCTGCTCTCTACAGTGTGCCCCAGTGTTTGAACGGGTGGCTGAGCCTCCCCGCTGAGCCCGGCCTGCTCTGCTCGTCCTGCAAACTTACTATTCTTACCGCGAGCCACCGGCTCTGCTCAGCTGGCCCCGCCCCCCTGCTTCCTGCTCTCTACAGTGTGCCCCAGTGTTTGAACGGGTGGCTGAGCCTCCCCGCTCAGCCCGGCCTGCTCTGCTCGTCCTGCAAACTTACTATTCTTACCGCGAGCCACCGGCTCTGCTCAGCTGGCCCCGCCCCCCTGCTTCCTGCTCTCTACAGTGTGCCCCAGTGTTTGAACGGGTGGCTGAGCCTCCCCGCTCAGCCCGGCCTGCTCTGCTCGTCCTGCAAACTTACTATTCTTACCGCGAGCCACCGGCTCTGCTCAGCTGGCCCCGCCCCCCTGCTTCCTGCTCTCTACAGTGTGCCCCAGTGTTTGAACGGGTGGCTGAGCCTCCCCGCTCAGCCCGGCCTGCTCTGCTCGTCCTGCAAACTTACTATTCTTACCGCGAGCCACCGGCTCTGCTCAGCTGGCCCCGCCCCCCTGCTTCCTGCTCTCTACAGTGTGCCCCAGTGTTTGAACGGGTGGCTGAGCCTCCCCGCTCAGCCCGGCCTGCTCTGCTCGTCCTGCAAACTTACTATTCTTACCGCGAGCCACCGGCTCTGCTCAGCTGGCCCCGCCCCCCTGCTTCCTGCTCTCTACAGTGTGCCCCAGTGTTTGAACGGGTGGCTGAGCCTCCCCGCTCAGCCCGGCCTGCTCTGCTCGTCCTGCAAACTTACTATTCTTACCGCGAGCCACCGGCTCTGCTCAGCTGGCCCCGCCCCCCTGCTTCCTGCTCTCTACAGTGTGCCCCAGTGTTTGAACGGGTGGCTGAGCCTCCCCGCTCAGCCCGGCCTGCTCTGCTCGTCCTGCAAACTTACTATTCTTACCGCGAGCCACCGGCTCTGCTCAGCTGGCCCCGCCCCCCTGCTTCCTGCTCTCTACAGTGTGCCCCAGTGTTTGAACGGGTGGCTGAGCCTCCCCGCTCAGCCCGGCCTGCTCTGCTCGTCCTGCAAACTTACTATTCTTACCGCGAGCCACCGGCTCTGCTCAGCTGGCCCCGCCCCCCTGCTTCCTGCTCTCTACAGTGTGCCCCAGTGTTTGAACGGGTGGCTGAGCCTCCCCGCTCAGCCCGGCCTGCTCTGCTCGTCCTGCAAACTTACTATTCTTACCGCGAGCCACCGGCTCTGCTCAGCTGGCCCCGCCCCCCTGCTTCCTGCTCTCTACAGTGTGCCCCAGTGTTTGAACGGGTGGCTGAGCCTCCCCGCTCAGCCCGGCCTGCTCTGCTCGTCCTGCAAACTTACTATTCTTACCGCGAGCCACCGGCTCTGCTCAGCTGGCCCCGCCCCCCTGCTTCCTGCTCTCTACAGTGTGCCCCAGTGTTTGAACGGGTGGCTGAGCCTCCCCGCTCAGCCCGGCCTGCTCTGCTCGTCCTGCAAACTTACTATTCTTACCGCGAGCCACCGGCTCTGCTCAGCTGGCCCCGCCCCCCTGCGTCCTGCTCTCTACAGTGTGCCCCAGTGTTTGAACGGGTGGCTGAGCCTCCCCGCTCAGCCCGGCCTGCTCTGCTCGTCCTGCAAACTTACTATTCTTACCGCGAGCCACCGGCTCTGCTCAGCTGGCCCCGCCCCCCTGCTTCCTGCTCTCTACAGTGTGCCCCAGTGTTTGAACGGGTGGCTGAGCCTCCCCGCTCAGCCCGGCCTGCTCTGCTCGTCCTGCAAACTTACTATTCTTACCGCGAGCCACCGGCTCTGCTCAGCTGGCCCCGCCCCCCTGCTTCCTGCTCTCTACAGTGTGCCCCAGTGTTTGAACGGGTGGCTGAGCCTCCCCGCTCAGCCCGGCCTGCTCTGCTCGTCCTGCAAACTTACTATTCTTACCGCGAGCCACCGGCTCTGCTCAGCTGGCCCCGCCCCCCTGCTTCCTGCTCTCTACAGTGTGCCCCAGTGTTTGAACGGGTGGCTGAGCCTCCCCGCTCAGCCCGGCCTGCTCTGCTCGTCCTGCAAACTTACTATTCTTACCGCGAGCCACCGGCTCTGCTCAGCTGGCCCCGCCCCCCTGCGTCCTGCTCTCTACAGTGTGCCCCAGTGTTTGAACGGGTGGCTGAGCCTCCCCGCTCAGCCCGGCCTGCTCTGCTCGTCCTGCAAACTTACTATTCTTACCGCGAGCCACCGGCTCTGCTCAGCTGGCCCCGCCCCCCTGCTTCCTGCTCTCTACAGTGTGCCCCAGTGTTTGAACGGGTGGCTGAGCCTCCCCGCTCAGCCCGGCCTGCTCTGCTCGTCCTGCAAACTTACTATTCTTACCGCGAGCCACCGGCTCTGCTCAGCTGGCCCCGCCCCCCTGCTTCCTGCTCTCTACAGTGTGCCCCAGTGTTTGAACGGGTGGCTGAGCCTCCCCGCTCAGCCCGGCCTGCTCTGCTCGTCCTGCAAACTTACTATTCTTACCGCGAGCCACCGGCTCTGCTCAGCTGGCCCCGCCCCCCTGCGTCCTGCTCTCTACAGTGTGCCCCAGTGTTTGAACGGGTGGCTGAGCCTCCCCGCTCAGCCCGGCCTGCTCTGCTCGTCCTGCAAACTTACTATTCTTACCGCGAGCCACCGGCTCTGCTCAGCTGGCCCCGCCCCCCTGCGTCCTGCTCTCTACAGTGTGCCCCAGTGTTTGAACGGGTGGCTGAGCCTCCCCGCTCAGCCCGGCCTGCTCTGCTCGTCCTGCAAACTTACTATTCTTACCGCGAGCCACCGGCTCTGCTCAGCTGGCCCCGCCCCCCTGCGTCCTGCTCTCTACAGTGTGCCCCAGTGTTTGAACGGGTGGCTGAGCCTCCCCGCTCAGCCCGGCCTGCTCTGCTCGTCCTGCAAACTTACTATTCTTACCGCGAGCCACCGGCTCTGCTCAGCTGGCCCGCCCCCCTGCTTCCTGCTCTCTACAGTGTGCCCCAGTGTTTGAACGGGTGGCTGAGCCTCCCCGCTCAGCCCGGCCTGCTCTGCTCGTCCTGCAAACTTACTATTCTTACCGCGAGCCACCGGCTCTGCTCAGCTGGCCCCGCCCCCCTGCGTCCTGCTCTCTACAGTGTGCCCCAGTGTTTGAACGGGTGGCTGAGCCTCCCCGCTCAGCCCGGCCTGCTCTGCTCGTCCTGCAAACTTACTATTCTTACCGCGAGCCACCGGCTCTGCTCAGCTGGCCCCGCCCCCCTGCGTCCTGCTCTCTACAGTGTGCCCCAGTGTTTGAACGGGTGGCTGAGCCTCCCCGCTCAGCCCGGCCTGCTCTGCTCGTCCTGCAAACTTACTATTCTTACCGCGAGCCACCGGCTCTGCTCAGCTGGCCCCGCCCCCCTGCGTCCTGCTCTCTACAGTGTGCCCCAGTGTTTGAACGGGTGGCTGAGCCTCCCCGCTCAGCCCGGCCTGCTCTGCTCGTCCTGCAAACTTACTATTCTTACCGCGAGCCACCGGCTCTGCTCAGCTGGCCCCGCCCCCCTGCGTCCTGCTCTCTACAGTGTGCCCCAGTGTTTGAACGGGTGGCTGAGCCTCCCCGCTCAGCCCGGCCTGCTCTGCTCGTCCTGCAAACTTACTATTCTTACCGCGAGCCACCGGCTCTGCTCAGCTGGCCCCGCCCCCCTGCGTCCTGCTCTCTACAGTGTGCCCCAGTGTTTGAACGGGTGGCTGAGCCTCCCCGCTCAGCCCGGCCTGCTCTGCTCGTCCTGCAAACTTACTATTCTTACCGCGAGCCACCGGCTCTGCTCAGCTGGCCCCGCCCCCCTGCGTCCTGCTCTCTACAGTGTGCCCCAGTGTTTGAACGGGTGGCTGAGCCTCCCCGCTCAGCCCGGCCTGCTCTGCTCGTCCTGCAAACTTACTATTCTTACCGCGAGCCACCGGCTCTGCTCAGCTGGCCCCGCCCCCCTGCGTCCTGCTCTCTACAGTGTGCCCCAGTGTTTGAACGGGTGGCTGAGCCTCCCCGCTCAGCCCGGCCTGCTCTGCTCGTCCTGCAAACTTACTATTCTTACCGCGAGCCACCGGCTCTGCTCAGCTGGCCCCGCCCCCCTGCGTCCTGCTCTCTACAGTGTGCCCCAGTGTTTGAACGGGTGGCTGAGCCTCCCCGCTCAGCCCGGCCTGCTCTGCTCGTCCTGCAAACTTACTATTCTTACCGCGAGCCACCGGCTCTGCTCAGCTGGCCCCGCCCCCCTGCGTCCTGCTCTCTACAGTGTGCCCCAGTGTTTGAACGGGTGGCTGAGCCTCCCCGCTCAGCCCGGCCTGCTCTGCTCGTCCTGCAAACTTACTATTCTTACCGCGAGCCACCGGCTCTGCTCAGCTGGCCCCGCCCCCCTGCGTCCTGCTCTCTACAGTGTGCCCCAGTGTTTGAACGGGTGGCTGAGCCTCCCCGCTCAGCCCGGCCTGCTCTGCTCGTCCTGCAAACTTACTATTCTTACCGCGAGCCACCGGCTCTGCTCAGCTGGCCCCGCCCCCCTGCGTCCTGCTCTCTACAGTGTGCCCCAGTGTTTGAACGGGTGGCTGAGCCTCCCCGCTCAGCCCGGCCTGCTCTGCTCGTCCTGCAAACTTACTATTCTTACCGCGAGCCACCGGCTCTGCTCAGCTGGCCCCGCCCCCCTGCGTCCTGCTCTCTACAGTGTGCCCCAGTGTTTGAACGGGTGGCTGAGCCTCCCCGCTCAGCCCGGCCTGCTCTGCTCGTCCTGCAAACTTACTATTCTTACCGCGAGCCACCGGCTCTGCTCAGCTGGCCCCGCCCCCCTGCGTCCTGCTCTCTACAGTGTGCCCCAGTGTTTGAACGGGTGGCTGAGCCTCCCCGCTCAGCCCGGCCTGCTCTGCTCGTCCTGCAAACTTACTATTCTTACCGCGAGCCACCGGCTCTGCTCAGCTGGCCCCGCCCCCCTGCGTCCTGCTCTCTACAGTGTGCCCCAGTGTTTGAACGGGTGGCTGAGCCTCCCCGCTCAGCCCGGCCTGCTCTGCTCGTCCTGCAAACTTACTATTCTTACCGCGAGCCACCGGCTCTGCTCAGCTGGCCCCGCCCCCCTGCGTCCTGCTCTCTACAGTGTGCCCCAGTGTTTGAACGGGTGGCTGAGCCTCCCCGCTCAGCCCGGCCTGCTCTGCTCGTCCTGCAAACTTACTATTCTTACCGCGAGCCACCGGCTCTGCTCAGCTGGCCCCGCCCCCCTGCGTCCTGCTCTCTACAGTGTGCCCCAGTGTTTGAACGGGTGGCTGAGCCTCCCCGCTCAGCCCGGCCTGCTCTGCTCGTCCTGCAAACTTACTATTCTTACCGCGAGCCACCGGCTCTGCTCAGCTGGCCCCGCCCCCCTGCGTCCTGCTCTCTACAGTGTGCCCCAGTGTTTGAACGGGTGGCTGAGCCTCCCCGCTCAGCCCGGCCTGCTCTGCTCGTCCTGCAAACTTACTATTCTTACCGCGAGCCACCGGCTCTGCTCAGCTGGCCCCGCCCCCCTGCGTCCTGCTCTCTACAGTGTGCCCCAGTGTTTGAACGGGTGGCTGAGCCTCCCCGCTCAGCCCGGCCTGCTCTGCTCGTCCTGCAAACTTACTATTCTTACCGCGAGCCACCGGCTCTGCTCAGCTGGCCCCGCCCCCCTGCGTCCTGCTCTCTACAGTGTGCCCCAGTGTTTGAACGGGTGGCTGAGCCTCCCCGCTCAGCCCGGCCTGCTCTGCTCGTCCTGCAAACTTACTATTCTTACCGCGAGCCACCGGCTCTGCTCAGCTGGCCCCGCCCCCCTGCGTCCTGCTCTCTACAGTGTGCCCCAGTGTTTGAACGGGTGGCTGAGCCTCCCCGCTCAGCCCGGCCTGCTCTGCTCGTCCTGCAAACTTACTATTCTTACCGCGAGCCACCGGCTCTGCTCAGCTGGCCCCGCCCCCCTGCGTCCTGCTCTCTACAGTGTGCCCCAGTGTTTGAACGGGTGGCTGAGCCTCCCCGCTCAGCCCGGCCTGCTCTGCTCGTCCTGCAAACTTACTATTCTTACCGCGAGCCACCGGCTCTGCTCAGCTGGCCCCGCCCCCCTGCGTCCTGCTCTCTACAGTGTGCCCCAGTGTTTGAACGGGTGGCTGAGCCTCCCCGCTCAGCCCGGCCTGCTCTGCTCGTCCTGCAAACTTACTATTCTTACCGCGAGCCACCGGCTCTGCTCAGCTGGCCCCGCCCCCCTGCGTCCTGCTCTCTACAGTGTGCCCCAGTGTTTGAACGGGTGGCTGAGCCTCCCCGCTCAGCCCGGCCTGCTCTGCTCGTCCTGCAAACTTACTATTCTTACCGCGAGCCACCGGCTCTGCTCAGCTGGCCCCGCCCCCCTGCGTCCTGCTCTCTACAGTGTGCCCCAGTGTTTGAACGGGTGGCTGAGCCTCCCCGCTCAGCCCGGCCTGCTCTGCTCGTCCTGCAAACTTACTATTCTTACCGCGAGCCACCGGCTCTGCTCAGCTGGCCCCGCCCCCCTGCGTCCTGCTCTCTACAGTGTGCCCCAGTGTTTGAACGGGTGGCTGAGCCTCCCCGCTCAGCCCGGCCTGCTCTGCTCGTCCTGCAAACTTACTATTCTTACCGCGAGCCACCGGCTCTGCTCAGCTGGCCCCGCCCCCCTGCGTCCTGCTCTCTACAGTGTGCCCCAGTGTTTGAACGGGTGGCTGAGCCTCCCCGCTCAGCCCGGCCTGCTCTGCTCGTCCTGCAAACTTACTATTCTTACCGCGAGCCACCGGCTCTGCTCAGCTGGCCCCGCCCCCCTGCGTCCTGCTCTCTACAGTGTGCCCCAGTGTTTGAACGGGTGGCTGAGCCTCCCCGCTCAGCCCGGCCTGCTCTGCTCGTCCTGCAAACTTACTATTCTTACCGCGAGCCACCGGCTCTGCTCAGCTGGCCCCGCCCCCCTGCGTCCTGCTCTCTACAGTGTGCCCCAGTGTTTGAACGGGTGGCTGAGCCTCCCCGCTCAGCCCGGCCTGCTCTGCTCGTCCTGCAAACTTACTATTCTTACCGCGAGCCACCGGCTCTGCTCAGCTGGCCCCGCCCCCCTGCGTCCTGCTCTCTACAGTGTGCCCCAGTGTTTGAACGGGTGGCTGAGCCTCCCCGCTCAGCCCGGCCTGCTCTGCTCGTCCTGCAAACTTACTATTCTTACCGCGAGCCACCGGCTCTGCTCAGCTGGCCCCGCCCCCCTGCGTCCTGCTCTCTACAGTGTGCCCCAGTGTTTGAACGGGTGGCTGAGCCTCCCCGCTCAGCCCGGCCTGCTCTGCTCGTCCTGCAAACTTACTATTCTTACCGCGAGCCACCGGCTCTGCTCAGCTGGCCCCGCCCCCCTGCGTCCTGCTCTCTACAGTGTGCCCCAGTGTTTGAACGGGTGGCTGAGCCTCCCCGCTCAGCCCGGCCTGCTCTGCTCGTCCTGCAAACTTACTATTCTTACCGCGAGCCACCGGCTCTGCTCAGCTGGCCCCGCCCCCCTGCGTCCTGCTCTCTACAGTGTGCCCCAGTGTTTGAACGGGTGGCTGAGCCTCCCCGCTCAGCCCGGCCTGCTCTGCTCGTCCTGCAAACTTACTATTCTTACCGCGAGCCACCGGCTCTGCTCAGCTGGCCCCGCCCCCCTGCGTCCTGCTCTCTACAGTGTGCCCCAGTGTTTGAACGGGTGGCTGAGCCTCCCCGCTCAGCCCGGCCTGCTCTGCTCGTCCTGCAAACTTACTATTCTTACCGCGAGCCACCGGCTCTGCTCAGCTGGCCCCGCCCCCCTGCGTCCTGCTCTCTACAGTGTGCCCCAGTGTTTGAACGGGTGGCTGAGCCTCCCCGCTCAGCCCGGCCTGCTCTGCTCGTCCTGCAAACTTACTATTCTTACCGCGAGCCACCGGCTCTGCTCAGCTGGCCCCGCCCCCCTGCGTCCTGCTCTCTACAGTGTGCCCCAGTGTTTGAACGGGTGGCTGAGCCTCCCCGCTCAGCCCGGCCTGCTCTGCTCGTCCTGCAAACTTACTATTCTTACCGCGAGCCACCGGCTCTGCTCAGCTGGCCCCGCCCCCCTGCGTCCTGCTCTCTACAGTGTGCCCCAGTGTTTGAACGGGTGGCTGAGCCTCCCCGCTCAGCCCGGCCTGCTCTGCTCGTCCTGCAAACTTACTATTCTTACCGCGAGCCACCGGCTCTGCTCAGCTGGCCCCGCCCCCCTGCGTCCTGCTCTCTACAGTGTGCCCCAGTGTTTGAACGGGTGGCTGAGCCTCCCCGCTCAGCCCGGCCTGCTCTGCTCGTCCTGCAAACTTACTATTCTTACCGCGAGCCACCGGCTCTGCTCAGCTGGCCCCGCCCCCCTGCGTCCTGCTCTCTACAGTGTGCCCCAGTGTTTGAACGGGTGGCTGAGCCTCCCCGCTCAGCCCGGCCTGCTCTGCTCGTCCTGCAAACTTACTATTCTTACCGCGAGCCACCGGCTCTGCTCAGCTGGCCCCGCCCCCCTGCGTCCTGCTCTCTACAGTGTGCCCCAGTGTTTGAACGGGTGGCTGAGCCTCCCCGCTCAGCCCGGCCTGCTCTGCTCGTCCTGCAAACTTACTATTCTTACCGCGAGCCACCGGCTCTGCTCAGCTGGCCCCGCCCCCCTGCGTCCTGCTCTCTACAGTGTGCCCCAGTGTTTGAACGGGTGGCTGAGCCTCCCCGCTCAGCCCGGCCTGCTCTGCTCGTCCTGCAAACTTACTATTCTTACCGCGAGCCACCGGCTCTGCTCAGCTGGCCCCGCCCCCCTGCGTCCTGCTCTCTACAGTGTGCCCCAGTGTTTGAACGGGTGGCTGAGCCTCCCCGCTCAGCCCGGCCTGCTCTGCTCGTCCTGCAAACTTACTATTCTTACCGCGAGCCACCGGCTCTGCTCAGCTGGCCCCGCCCCCCTGCGTCCTGCTCTCTACAGTGTGCCCCAGTGTTTGAACGGGTGGCTGAGCCTCCCCGCTCAGCCCGGCCTGCTCTGCTCGTCCTGCAAACTTACTATTCTTACCGCGAGCCACCGGCTCTGCTCAGCTGGCCCCGCCCCCCTGCGTCCTGCTCTCTACAGTGTGCCCCAGTGTTTGAACGGGTGGCTGAGCCTCCCCGCTCAGCCCGGCCTGCTCTGCTCGTCCTGCAAACTTACTATTCTTACCGCGAGCCACCGGCTCTGCTCAGCTGGCCCCGCCCCCCTGCGTCCTGCTCTCTACAGTGTGCCCCAGTGTTTGAACGGGTGGCTGAGCCTCCCCGCTCAGCCCGGCCTGCTCTGCTCGTCCTGCAAACTTACTATTCTTACCGCGAGCCACCGGCTCTGCTCAGCTGGCCCCGCCCCCCTGCGTCCTGCTCTCTACAGTGTGCCCCAGTGTTTGAACGGGTGGCTGAGCCTCCCCGCTCAGCCCGGCCTGCTCTGCTCGTCCTGCAAACTTACTATTCTTACCGCGAGCCACCGGCTCTGCTCAGCTGGCCCCGCCCCCCTGCGTCCTGCTCTCTACAGTGTGCCCCAGTGTTTGAACGGGTGGCTGAGCCTCCCCGCTCAGCCCGGCCTGCTCTGCTCGTCCTGCAAACTTACTATTCTTACCGCGAGCCACCGGCTCTGCTCAGCTGGCCCCGCCCCCCTGCGTCCTGCTCTCTACAGTGTGCCCCAGTGTTTGAACGGGTGGCTGAGCCTCCCCGCTCAGCCCGGCCTGCTCTGCTCGTCCTGCAAACTTACTATTCTTACCGCGAGCCACCGGCTCTGCTCAGCTGGCCCCGCCCCCCTGCGTCCTGCTCTCTACAGTGTGCCCCAGTGTTTGAACGGGTGGCTGAGCCTCCCCGCTCAGCCCGGCCTGCTCTGCTCGTCCTGCAAACTTACTATTCTTACCGCGAGCCACCGGCTCTGCTCAGCTGGCCCCGCCCCCCTGCGTCCTGCTCTCTACAGTGTGCCCCAGTGTTTGAACGGGTGGCTGAGCCTCCCCGCTCAGCCCGGCCTGCTCTGCTCGTCCTGCAAACTTACTATTCTTACCGCGAGCCACCGGCTCTGCTCAGCTGGCCCCGCCCCCCTGCGTCCTGCTCTCTACAGTGTGCCCCAGTGTTTGAACGGGTGGCTGAGCCTCCCCGCTCAGCCCGGCCTGCTCTGCTCGTCCTGCAAACTTACTATTCTTACCGCGAGCCACCGGCTCTGCTCAGCTGGCCCCGCCCCCCTGCGTCCTGCTCTCTACAGTGTGCCCCAGTGTTTGAACGGGTGGCTGAGCCTCCCCGCTCAGCCCGGCCTGCTCTGCTCGTCCTGCAAACTTACTATTCTTACCGCGAGCCACCGGCTCTGCTCAGCTGGCCCCGCCCCCCTGCGTCCTGCTCTCTACAGTGTGCCCCAGTGTTTGAACGGGTGGCTGAGCCTCCCCGCTCAGCCCGGCCTGCTCTGCTCGTCCTGCAAACTTACTATTCTTACCGCGAGCCACCGGCTCTGCTCAGCTGGCCCCGCCCCCCTGCGTCCTGCTCTCTACAGTGTGCCCCAGTGTTTGAACGGGTGGCTGAGCCTCCCCGCTCAGCCCGGCCTGCTCTGCTCGTCCTGCAAACTTACTATTCTTACCGCGAGCCACCGGCTCTGCTCAGCTGGCCCCGCCCCCCTGCGTCCTGCTCTCTACAGTGTGCCCCAGTGTTTGAACGGGTGGCTGAGCCTCCCCGCTCAGCCCGGCCTGCTCTGCTCGTCCTGCAAACTTACTATTCTTACCGCGAGCCACCGGCTCTGCTCAGCTGGCCCCGCCCCCCTGCGTCCTGCTCTCTACAGTGTGCCCCAGTGTTTGAACGGGTGGCTGAGCCTCCCCGCTCAGCCCGGCCTGCTCTGCTCGTCCTGCAAACTTACTATTCTTACCGCGAGCCACCGGCTCTGCTCAGCTGGCCCCGCCCCCCTGCGTCCTGCTCTCTACAGTGTGCCCCAGTGTTTGAACGGGTGGCTGAGCCTCCCCGCTCAGCCCGGCCTGCTCTGCTCGTCCTGCAAACTTACTATTCTTACCGCGAGCCACCGGCTCTGCTCAGCTGGCCCCGCCCCCCTGCGTCCTGCTCTCTACAGTGTGCCCCAGTGTTTGAACGGGTGGCTGAGCCTCCCCGCTCAGCCCGGCCTGCTCTGCTCGTCCTGCAAACTTACTATTCTTACCGCGAGCCACCGGCTCTGCTCAGCTGGCCCCGCCCCCCTGCGTCCTGCTCTCTACAGTGTGCCCCAGTGTTTGAACGGGTGGCTGAGCCTCCCCGCTCAGCCCGGCCTGCTCTGCTCGTCCTGCAAACTTACTATTCTTACCGCGAGCCACCGGCTCTGCTCAGCTGGCCCCGCCCCCCTGCGTCCTGCTCTCTACAGTGTGCCCCAGTGTTTGAACGGGTGGCTGAGCCTCCCCGCTCAGCCCGGCCTGCTCTGCTCGTCCTGCAAACTTACTATTCTTACCGCGAGCCACCGGCTCTGCTCAGCTGGCCCCGCCCCCCTGCGTCCTGCTCTCTACAGTGTGCCCCAGTGTTTGAACGGGTGGCTGAGCCTCCCCGCTCAGCCCGGCCTGCTCTGCTCGTCCTGCAAACTTACTATTCTTACCGCGAGCCACCGGCTCTGCTCAGCTGGCCCCGCCCCCCTGCGTCCTGCTCTCTACAGTGTGCCCCAGTGTTTGAACGGGTGGCTGAGCCTCCCCGCTCAGCCCGGCCTGCTCTGCTCGTCCTGCAAACTTACTATTCTTACCGCGAGCCACCGGCTCTGCTCAGCTGGCCCCGCCCCCCTGCGTCCTGCTCTCTACAGTGTGCCCCAGTGTTTGAACGGGTGGCTGAGCCTCCCCGCTCAGCCCGGCCTGCTCTGCTCGTCCTGCAAACTTACTATTCTTACCGCGAGCCACCGGCTCTGCTCAGCTGGCCCCGCCCCCCTGCGTCCTGCTCTCTACAGTGTGCCCCAGTGTTTGAACGGGTGGCTGAGCCTCCCCGCTCAGCCCGGCCTGCTCTGCTCGTCCTGCAAACTTACTATTCTTACCGCGAGCCACCGGCTCTGCTCAGCTGGCCCCGCCCCCCTGCGTCCTGCTCTCTACAGTGTGCCCCAGTGTTTGAACGGGTGGCTGAGCCTCCCCGCTCAGCCCGGCCTGCTCTGCTCGTCCTGCAAACTTACTATTCTTACCGCGAGCCACCGGCTCTGCTCAGCTGGCCCCGCCCCCCTGCGTCCTGCTCTCTACAGTGTGCCCCAGTGTTTGAACGGGTGGCTGAGCCTCCCCGCTCAGCCCGGCCTGCTCTGCTCGTCCTGCAAACTTACTATTCTTACCGCGAGCCACCGGCTCTGCTCAGCTGGCCCCGCCCCCCTGCGTCCTGCTCTCTACAGTGTGCCCCAGTGTTTGAACGGGTGGCTGAGCCTCCCCGCTCAGCCCGGCCTGCTCTGCTCGTCCTGCAAACTTACTATTCTTACCGCGAGCCACCGGCTCTGCTCAGCTGGCCCCGCCCCCCTGCGTCCTGCTCTCTACAGTGTGCCCCAGTGTTTGAACGGGTGGCTGAGCCTCCCCGCTCAGCCCGGCCTGCTCTGCTCGTCCTGCAAACTTACTATTCTTACCGCGAGCCACCGGCTCTGCTCAGCTGGCCCCGCCCCCCTGCGTCCTGCTCTCTACAGTGTGCCCCAGTGTTTGAACGGGTGGCTGAGCCTCCCCGCTCAGCCCGGCCTGCTCTGCTCGTCCTGCAAACTTACTATTCTTACCGCGAGCCACCGGCTCTGCTCAGCTGGCCCCGCCCCCCTGCGTCCTGCTCTCTACAGTGTGCCCCAGTGTTTGAACGGGTGGCTGAGCCTCCCCGCTCAGCCCGGCCTGCTCTGCTCGTCCTGCAAACTTACTATTCTTACCGCGAGCCACCGGCTCTGCTCAGCTGGCCCCGCCCCCCTGCGTCCTGCTCTCTACAGTGTGCCCCAGTGTTTGAACGGGTGGCTGAGCCTCCCCGCTCAGCCCGGCCTGCTCTGCTCGTCCTGCAAACTTACTATTCTTACCGCGAGCCACCGGCTCTGCTCAGCTGGCCCCGCCCCCCTGCGTCCTGCTCTCTACAGTGTGCCCCAGTGTTTGAACGGGTGGCTGAGCCTCCCCGCTCAGCCCGGCCTGCTCTGCTCGTCCTGCAAACTTACTATTCTTACCGCGAGCCACCGGCTCTGCTCAGCTGGCCCCGCCCCCCTGCGTCCTGCTCTCTACAGTGTGCCCCAGTGTTTGAACGGGTGGCTGAGCCTCCCCGCTCAGCCCGGCCTGCTCTGCTCGTCCTGCAAACTTACTATTCTTACCGCGAGCCACCGGCTCTGCTCAGCTGGCCCCGCCCCCCTGCGTCCTGCTCTCTACAGTGTGCCCCAGTGTTTGAACGGGTGGCTGAGCCTCCCCGCTCAGCCCGGCCTGCTCTGCTCGTCCTGCAAACTTACTATTCTTACCGCGAGCCACCGGCTCTGCTCAGCTGGCCCCGCCCCCCTGCGTCCTGCTCTCTACAGTGTGCCCCAGTGTTTGAACGGGTGGCTGAGCCTCCCCGCTCAGCCCGGCCTGCTCTGCTCGTCCTGCAAACTTACTATTCTTACCGCGAGCCACCGGCTCTGCTCAGCTGGCCCCGCCCCCCTGCGTCCTGCTCTCTACAGTGTGCCCCAGTGTTTGAACGGGTGGCTGAGCCTCCCCGCTCAGCCCGGCCTGCTCTGCTCGTCCTGCAAACTTACTATTCTTACCGCGAGCCACCGGCTCTGCTCAGCTGGCCCCGCCCCCCTGCGTCCTGCTCTCTACAGTGTGCCCCAGTGTTTGAACGGGTGGCTGAGCCTCCCCGCTCAGCCCGGCCTGCTCTGCTCGTCCTGCAAACTTACTATTCTTACCGCGAGCCACCGGCTCTGCTCAGCTGGCCCCGCCCCCCTGCGTCCTGCTCTCTACAGTGTGCCCCAGTGTTTGAACGGGTGGCTGAGCCTCCCCGCTCAGCCCGGCCTGCTCTGCTCGTCCTGCAAACTTACTATTCTTACCGCGAGCCACCGGCTCTGCTCAGCTGGCCCCGCCCCCCTGCGTCCTGCTCTCTACAGTGTGCCCCAGTGTTTGAACGGGTGGCTGAGCCTCCCCGCTCAGCCCGGCCTGCTCTGCTCGTCCTGCAAACTTACTATTCTTACCGCGAGCCACCGGCTCTGCTCAGCTGGCCCCGCCCCCCTGCGTCCTGCTCTCTACAGTGTGCCCCAGTGTTTGAACGGGTGGCTGAGCCTCCCCGCTCAGCCCGGCCTGCTCTGCTCGTCCTGCAAACTTACTATTCTTACCGCGAGCCACCGGCTCTGCTCAGCTGGCCCCGCCCCCCTGCGTCCTCCTGCTCTCTACAGTGTGCCCCAGTGTTTGAACGGGTGGCTGAGCCTCCCCGCTCAGCCCGGCCTGCTCTGCTCGTCCTGCAAACTTACTATTCTTACCGCGAGCCACCGGCTCTGCTCAGCTGGCCCCGCCCCCCTGCGTCCTGCTCTCTACAGTGTGCCCCAGTGTTTGAACGGGTGGCTGAGCCTCCCCGCTCAGCCCGGCCTGCTCTGCTCGTCCTGCAAACTTACTATTCTTACCGCGAGCCACCGGCTCTGCTCAGCTGGCCCCGCCCCCCTGCGTCCTGCTCTCTACAGTGTGCCCCAGTGTTTGAACGGGTGGCTGAGCCTCCCCGCTCAGCCCGGCCTGCTCTGCTCGTCCTGCAAACTTACTATTCTTACCGCGAGCCACCGGCTCTGCTCAGCTGGCCCCGCCCCCCTGCGTCCTGCTCTCTACAGTGTGCCCCAGTGTTTGAACGGGTGGCTGAGCCTCCCCGCTCAGCCCGGCCTGCTCTGCTCGTCCTGCAAACTTACTATTCTTACCGCGAGCCACCGGCTCTGCTCAGCTGGCCCCGCCCCCCTGCGTCCTGCTCTCTACAGTGTGCCCCAGTGTTTGAACGGGTGGCTGAGCCTCCCCGCTCAGCCCGGCCTGCTCTGCTCGTCCTGCAAACTTACTATTCTTACCGCGAGCCACCGGCTCTGCTCAGCTGGCCCCGCCCCCCTGCGTCCTGCTCTCTACAGTGTGCCCCAGTGTTTGAACGGGTGGCTGAGCCTCCCCGCTCAGCCCGGCCTGCTCTGCTCGTCCTGCAAACTTACTATTCTTACCGCGAGCCACCGGCTCTGCTCAGCTGGCCCCGCCCCCCTGCGTCCTGCTCTCTACAGTGTGCCCCAGTGTTTGAACGGGTGGCTGAGCCTCCCCGCTCAGCCCGGCCTGCTCTGCTCGTCCTGCAAACTTACTATTCTTACCGCGAGCCACCGGCTCTGCTCAGCTGGCCCCGCCCCCCTGCGTCCTGCTCTCTACAGTGTGCCCCAGTGTTTGAACGGGTGGCTGAGCCTCCCCGCTCAGCCCGGCCTGCTCTGCTCGTCCTGCAAACTTACTATTCTTACCGCGAGCCACCGGCTCTGCTCAGCTGGCCCCGCCCCCCTGCGTCCTGCTCTCTACAGTGTGCCCCAGTGTTTGAACGGGTGGCTGAGCCTCCCCGCTCAGCCCGGCCTGCTCTGCTCGTCCTGCAAACTTACTATTCTTACCGCGAGCCACCGGCTCTGCTCAGCTGGCCCCGCCCCCCTGCGTCCTGCTCTCTACAGTGTGCCCCAGTGTTTGAACGGGTGGCTGAGCCTCCCCGCTCAGCCCGGCCTGCTCTGCTCGTCCTGCAAACTTACTATTCTTACCGCGAGCCACCGGCTCTGCTCAGCTGGCCCCGCCCCCCTGCTTCCTGCTCTCTACAGTGTGCCCCAGTGTTTGAACGGGTGGCTGAGCCTCCCCGCTCAGCCCGGCCTGCTCTGCTCGTCCTGCAAACTTACTATTCTTACCGCGAGCCACCGGCTCTGCTCAGCTGGCCCCGCCCCCCTGCGTCCTGCTCTCTACAGTGTGCCCCAGTGTTTGAACGGGTGGCTGAGCCTCCCCGCTCAGCCCGGCCTGCTCTGCTCGTCCTGCAAACTTACTATTCTTACCGCGAGCCACCGGCTCTGCTCAGCTGGCCCCGCCCCCCTGCGTCCTGCTCTCTACAGTGTGCCCCAGTGTTTGAACGGGTGGCTGAGCCTCCCCGCTCAGCCCGGCCTGCTCTGCTCGTCCTGCAAACTTACTATTCTTACCGCGAGCCACCGGCTCTGCTCAGCTGGCCCCGCCCCCCTGCGTCCTGCTCTCTACAGTGTGCCCCAGTGTTTGAACGGGTGGCTGAGCCTCCCCGCTCAGCCCGGCCTGCTCTGCTCGTCCTGCAAACTTACTATTCTTACCGCGAGCCACCGGCTCTGCTCAGCTGGCCCCGCCCCCCTGCGTCCTGCTCTCTACAGTGTGCCCCAGTGTTTGAACGGGTGGCTGAGCCTCCCCGCTCAGCCCGGCCTGCTCTGCTCGTCCTGCAAACTTACTATTCTTACCGCGAGCCACCGGCTCTGCTCAGCTGGCCCCGCCCCCCTGCGTCCTGCTCTCTACAGTGTGCCCCAGTGTTTGAACGGGTGGCTGAGCCTCCCCGCTCAGCCCGGCCTGCTCTGCTCGTCCTGCAAACTTACTATTCTTACCGCGAGCCACCGGCTCTGCTCAGCTGGCCCCGCCCCCCTGCGTCCTGCTCTCTACAGTGTGCCCCAGTGTTTGAACGGGTGGCTGAGCCTCCCCGCTCAGCCCGGCCTGCTCTGCTCGTCCTGCAAACTTACTATTCTTACCGCGAGCCACCGGCTCTGCTCAGCTGGCCCCGCCCCCCTGCGTCCTGCTCTCTACAGTGTGCCCCAGTGTTTGAACGGGTGGCTGAGCCTCCCCGCTCAGCCCGGCCTGCTCTGCTCGTCCTGCAAACTTACTATTCTTACCGCGAGCCACCGGCTCTGCTCAGCTGGCCCCGCCCCCCTGCTTCCTGCTCTCTACAGTGTGCCCCAGTGTTTGAACGGGTGGCTGAGCCTCCCCGCTCAGCCCGGCCTGCTCTGCTCGTCCTGCAAACTTACTATTCTTACCGCGAGCCACCGGCTCTGCTCAGCTGGCCCCGCCCCCCTGCTTCCTGCTCTCTACAGTGTGCCCCAGTGTTTGAACGGGTGGCTGAGCCTCCCCGCTCAGCCCGGCCTGCTCTGCTCGTCCTGCAAACTTACTATTCTTACCGCGAGCCACCGGCTCTGCTCAGCTGGCCCCGCCCCCCTGCGTCCTGCTCTCTACAGTGTGCCCCAGTGTTTGAACGGGTGGCTGAGCCTCCCCGCTCAGCCCGGCCTGCTCTGCTCGTCCTGCAAACTTACTATTCTTACCGCGAGCCACCGGCTCTGCTCAGCTGGCCCCGCCCCCCTGCTTCCTGCTCTCTACAGTGTGCCCCAGTGTTTGAACGGGTGGCTGAGCCTCCCCGCTCAGCCCGGCCTGCTCTGCTCGTCCTGCAAACTTACTATTCTTACCGCGAGCCACCGGCTCTGCTCAGCTGGCCCCGCCCCCCTGCTTCCTGCTCTCTACAGTGTGCCCCAGTGTTTGAACGGGTGGCTGAGCCTCCCCGCTCAGCCCGGCCTGCTCTGCTCGTCCTGCAAACTTACTATTCTTACCGCGAGCCACCGGCTCTGCTCAGCTGGCCCCGCCCCCCTGCGTCCTGCTCTCTACAGTGTGCCCCAGTGTTTGAACGGGTGGCTGAGCCTCCCCGCTCAGCCCGGCCTGCTCTGCTCGTCCTGCAAACTTACTATTCTTACCGCGAGCCACCGGCTCTGCTCAGCTGGCCCCGCCCCCCTGCGTCCTGCTCTCTACAGTGTGCCCCAGTGTTTGAACGGGTGGCTGAGCCTCCCCGCTCAGCCCGGCCTGCTCTGCTCGTCCTGCAAACTTACTATTCTTACCGCGAGCCACCGGCTCTGCTCAGCTGGCCCCGCCCCCCTGCGTCCTGCTCTCTACAGTGTGCCCCAGTGTTTGAACGGGTGGCTGAGCCTCCCCGCTCAGCCCGGCCTGCTCTGCTCGTCCTGCAAACTTACTATTCTTACCGCGAGCCACCGGCTCTGCTCAGCTGGCCCCGCCCCCCTGCGTCCTGCTCTCTACAGTGTGCCCCAGTGTTTGAACGGGTGGCTGAGCCTCCCCGCTCAGCCCGGCCTGCTCTGCTCGTCCTGCAAACTTACTATTCTTACCGCGAGCCACCGGCTCTGCTCAGCTGGCCCCGCCCCCCTGCGTCCTGCTCTCTACAGTGTGCCCCAGTGTTTGAACGGGTGGCTGAGCCTCCCCGCTCAGCCCGGCCTGCTCTGCTCGTCCTGCAAACTTACTATTCTTACCGCGAGCCACCGGCTCTGCTCAGCTGGCCCCGCCCCCCTGCGTCCTGCTCTCTACAGTGTGCCCCAGTGTTTGAACGGGTGGCTGAGCCTCCCCGCTCAGCCCGGCCTGCTCTGCTCGTCCTGCAAACTTACTATTCTTACCGCGAGCCACCGGCTCTGCTCAGCTGGCCCCGCCCCCCTGCGTCCTGCTCTCTACAGTGTGCCCCAGTGTTTGAACGGGTGGCTGAGCCTCCCCGCTCAGCCCGGCCTGCTCTGCTCGTCCTGCAAACTTACTATTCTTACCGCGAGCCACCGGCTCTGCTCAGCTGGCCCCGCCCCCCTGCGTCCTGCTCTCTACAGTGTGCCCCAGTGTTTGAACGGGTGGCTGAGCCTCCCCGCTCAGCCCGGCCTGCTCTGCTCGTCCTGCAAACTTACTATTCTTACCGCGAGCCACCGGCTCTGCTCAGCTGGCCCCGCCCCCCTGCGTCCTGCTCTCTACAGTGTGCCCCAGTGTTTGAACGGGTGGCTGAGCCTCCCCGCTCAGCCCGGCCTGCTCTGCTCGTCCTGCAAACTTACTATTCTTACCGCGAGCCACCGGCTCTGCTCAGCTGGCCCCGCCCCCCTGCGTCCTGCTCTCTACAGTGTGCCCCAGTGTTTGAACGGGTGGCTGAGCCTCCCCGCTCAGCCCGGCCTGCTCTGCTCGTCCTGCAAACTTACTATTCTTACCGCGAGCCACCGGCTCTGCTCAGCTGGCCCCGCCCCCCTGCGTCCTGCTCTCTACAGTGTGCCCCAGTGTTTGAACGGGTGGCTGAGCCTCCCCGCTCAGCCCGGCCTGCTCTGCTCGTCCTGCAAACTTACTATTCTTACCGCGAGCCACCGGCTCTGCTCAGCTGGCCCCGCCCCCCTGCGTCCTGCTCTCTACAGTGTGCCCCAGTGTTTGAACGGGTGGCTGAGCCTCCCCGCTCAGCCCGGCCTGCTCTGCTCGTCCTGCAAACTTACTATTCTTACCGCGAGCCACCGGCTCTGCTCAGCTGGCCCCGCCCCCCTGCGTCCTGCTCTCTACAGTGTGCCCCAGTGTTTGAACGGGTGGCTGAGCCTCCCCGCTCAGCCCGGCCTGCTCTGCTCGTCCTGCAAACTTACTATTCTTACCGCGAGCCACCGGCTCTGCTCAGCTGGCCCCGCCCCCCTGCGTCCTGCTCTCTACAGTGTGCCCCAGTGTTTGAACGGGTGGCTGAGCCTCCCCGCTCAGCCCGGCCTGCTCTGCTCGTCCTGCAAACTTACTATTCTTACCGCGAGCCACCGGCTCTGCTCAGCTGGCCCCGCCCCCCTGCGTCCTGCTCTCTACAGTGTGCCCCAGTGTTTGAACGGGTGGCTGAGCCTCCCCGCTCAGCCCGGCCTGCTCTGCTCGTCCTGCAAACTTACTATTCTTACCGCGAGCCACCGGCTCTGCTCAGCTGGCCCCGCCCCCCTGCGTCCTGCTCTCTACAGTGTGCCCCAGTGTTTGAACGGGTGGCTGAGCCTCCCCGCTCAGCCCGGCCTGCTCTGCTCGTCCTGCAAACTTACTATTCTTACCGCGAGCCACCGGCTCTGCTCAGCTGGCCCCGCCCCCCTGCGTCCTGCTCTCTACAGTGTGCCCCAGTGTTTGAACGGGTGGCTGAGCCTCCCCGCTCAGCCCGGCCTGCTCTGCTCGTCCTGCAAACTTACTATTCTTACCGCGAGCCACCGGCTCTGCTCAGCTGGCCCCGCCCCCCTGCGTCCTGCTCTCTACAGTGTGCCCCAGTGTTTGAACGGGTGGCTGAGCCTCCCCGCTCAGCCCGGCCTGCTCTGCTCGTCCTGCAAACTTACTATTCTTACCGCGAGCCACCGGCTCTGCTCAGCTGGCCCCGCCCCCCTGCGTCCTGCTCTCTACAGTGTGCCCCAGTGTTTGAACGGGTGGCTGAGCCTCCCCGCTCAGCCCGGCCTGCTCTGCTCGTCCTGCAAACTTACTATTCTTACCGCGAGCCACCGGCTCTGCTCAGCTGGCCCCGCCCCCCTGCGTCCTGCTCTCTACAGTGTGCCCCAGTGTTTGAACGGGTGGCTGAGCCTCCCCGCTCAGCCCGGCCTGCTCTGCTCGTCCTGCAAACTTACTATTCTTACCGCGAGCCACCGGCTCTGCTCAGCTGGCCCCGCCCCCCTGCGTCCTGCTCTCTACAGTGTGCCCCAGTGTTTGAACGGGTGGCTGAGCCTCCCCGCTCAGCCCGGCCTGCTCTGCTCGTCCTGCAAACTTACTATTCTTACCGCGAGCCACCGGCTCTGCTCAGCTGGCCCCGCCCCCCTGCGTCCTGCTCTCTACAGTGTGCCCCAGTGTTTGAACGGGTGGCTGAGCCTCCCCGCTCAGCCCGGCCTGCTCTGCTCGTCCTGCAAACTTACTATTCTTACCGCGAGCCACCGGCTCTGCTCAGCTGGCCCCGCCCCCCTGCGTCCTGCTCTCTACAGTGTGCCCCAGTGTTTGAACGGGTGGCTGAGCCTCCCCGCTCAGCCCGGCCTGCTCTGCTCGTCCTGCAAACTTACTATTCTTACCGCGAGCCACCGGCTCTGCTCAGCTGGCCCCGCCCCCCTGCGTCCTGCTCTCTACAGTGTGCCCCAGTGTTTGAACGGGTGGCTGAGCCTCCCCGCTCAGCCCGGCCTGCTCTGCTCGTCCTGCAAACTTACTATTCTTACCGCGAGCCACCGGCTCTGCTCAGCTGGCCCCGCCCCCCTGCGTCCTGCTCTCTACAGTGTGCCCCAGTGTTTGAACGGGTGGCTGAGCCTCCCCGCTCAGCCCGGCCTGCTCTGCTCGTCCTGCAAACTTACTATTCTTACCGCGAGCCACCGGCTCTGCTCAGCTGGCCCCGCCCCCCTGCGTCCTGCTCTCTACAGTGTGCCCCAGTGTTTGAACGGGTGGCTGAGCCTCCCCGCTCAGCCCGGCCTGCTCTGCTCGTCCTGCAAACTTACTATTCTTACCGCGAGCCACCGGCTCTGCTCAGCTGGCCCCGCCCCCCTGCGTCCTGCTCTCTACAGTGTGCCCCAGTGTTTGAACGGGTGGCTGAGCCTCCCCGCTCAGCCCGGCCTGCTCTGCTCGTCCTGCAAACTTACTATTCTTACCGCGAGCCACCGGCTCTGCTCAGCTGGCCCCGCCCCCCTGCGTCCTGCTCTCTACAGTGTGCCCCAGTGTTTGAACGGGTGGCTGAGCCTCCCCGCTCAGCCCGGCCTGCTCTGCTCGTCCTGCAAACTTACTATTCTTACCGCGAGCCACCGGCTCTGCTCAGCTGGCCCCGCCCCCCTGCGTCCTGCTCTCTACAGTGTGCCCCAGTGTTTGAACGGGTGGCTGAGCCTCCCCGCTCAGCCCGGCCTGCTCTGCTCGTCCTGCAAACTTACTATTCTTACCGCGAGCCACCGGCTCTGCTCAGCTGGCCCCGCCCCCCTGCGTCCTGCTCTCTACAGTGTGCCCCAGTGTTTGAACGGGTGGCTGAGCCTCCCCGCTCAGCCCGGCCTGCTCTGCTCGTCCTGCAAACTTACTATTCTTACCGCGAGCCACCGGCTCTGCTCAGCTGGCCCCGCCCCCCTGCGTCCTGCTCTCTACAGTGTGCCCCAGTGTTTGAACGGGTGGCTGAGCCTCCCCGCTCAGCCCGGCCTGCTCTGCTCGTCCTGCAAACTTACTATTCTTACCGCGAGCCACCGGCTCTGCTCAGCTGGCCCCGCCCCCCTGCGTCCTGCTCTCTACAGTGTGCCCCAGTGTTTGAACGGGTGGCTGAGCCTCCCCGCTCAGCCCGGCCTGCTCTGCTCGTCCTGCAAACTTACTATTCTTACCGCGAGCCACCGGCTCTGCTCAGCTGGCCCCGCCCCCCTGCGTCCTGCTCTCTACAGTGTGCCCCAGTGTTTGAACGGGTGGCTGAGCCTCCCCGCTCAGCCCGGCCTGCTCTGCTCGTCCTGCAAACTTACTATTCTTACCGCGAGCCACCGGCTCTGCTCAGCTGGCCCCGCCCCCCTGCGTCCTGCTCTCTACAGTGTGCCCCAGTGTTTGAACGGGTGGCTGAGCCTCCCCGCTCAGCCCGGCCTGCTCTGCTCGTCCTGCAAACTTACTATTCTTACCGCGAGCCACCGGCTCTGCTCAGCTGGCCCCGCCCCCCTGCGTCCTGCTCTCTACAGTGTGCCCCAGTGTTTGAACGGGTGGCTGAGCCTCCCCGCTCAGCCCGGCCTGCTCTGCTCGTCCTGCAAACTTACTATTCTTACCGCGAGCCACCGGCTCTGCTCAGCTGGCCCCGCCCCCCTGCGTCCTGCTCTCTACAGTGTGCCCCAGTGTTTGAACGGGTGGCTGAGCCTCCCCGCTCAGCCCGGCCTGCTCTGCTCGTCCTGCAAACTTACTATTCTTACCGCGAGCCACCGGCTCTGCTCAGCTGGCCCCGCCCCCCTGCGTCCTGCTCTCTACAGTGTGCCCCAGTGTTTGAACGGGTGGCTGAGCCTCCCCGCTCAGCCCGGCCTGCTCTGCTCGTCCTGCAAACTTACTATTCTTACCGCGAGCCACCGGCTCTGCTCAGCTGGCCCCGCCCCCCTGCGTCCTGCTCTCTACAGTGTGCCCCAGTGTTTGAACGGGTGGCTGAGCCTCCCCGCTCAGCCCGGCCTGCTCTGCTCGTCCTGCAAACTTACTATTCTTACCGCGAGCCACCGGCTCTGCTCAGCTGGCCCCGCCCCCCTGCGTCCTGCTCTCTACAGTGTGCCCCAGTGTTTGAACGGGTGGCTGAGCCTCCCCGCTCAGCCCGGCCTGCTCTGCTCGTCCTGCAAACTTACTATTCTTACCGCGAGCCACCGGCTCTGCTCAGCTGGCCCCGCCCCCCTGCGTCCTGCTCTCTACAGTGTGCCCCAGTGTTTGAACGGGTGGCTGAGCCTCCCCGCTCAGCCCGGCCTGCTCTGCTCGTCCTGCAAACTTACTATTCTTACCGCGAGCCACCGGCTCTGCTCAGCTGGCCCCGCCCCCCTGCGTCCTGCTCTCTACAGTGTGCCCCAGTGTTTGAACGGGTGGCTGAGCCTCCCCGCTCAGCCCGGCCTGCTCTGCTCGTCCTGCAAACTTACTATTCTTACCGCGAGCCACCGGCTCTGCTCAGCTGGCCCCGCCCCCCTGCGTCCTGCTCTCTACAGTGTGCCCCAGTGTTTGAACGGGTGGCTGAGCCTCCCCGCTCAGCCCGGCCTGCTCTGCTCGTCCTGCAAACTTACTATTCTTACCGCGAGCCACCGGCTCTGCTCAGCTGGCCCCGCCCCCCTGCGTCCTGCTCTCTACAGTGTGCCCCAGTGTTTGAACGGGTGGCTGAGCCTCCCCGCTCAGCCCGGCCTGCTCTGCTCGTCCTGCAAACTTACTATTCTTACCGCGAGCCACCGGCTCTGCTCAGCTGGCCCCGCCCCCCTGCGTCCTGCTCTCTACAGTGTGCCCCAGTGTTTGAACGGGTGGCTGAGCCTCCCCGCTCAGCCCGGCCTGCTCTGCTCGTCCTGCAAACTTACTATTCTTACCGCGAGCCACCGGCTCTGCTCAGCTGGCCCCGCCCCCCTGCGTCCTGCTCTCTACAGTGTGCCCCAGTGTTTGAACGGGTGGCTGAGCCTCCCCGCTCAGCCCGGCCTGCTCTGCTCGTCCTGCAAACTTACTATTCTTACCGCGAGCCACCGGCTCTGCTCAGCTGGCCCCGCCCCCCTGCGTCCTGCTCTCTACAGTGTGCCCCAGTGTTTGAACGGGTGGCTGAGCCTCCCCGCTCAGCCCGGCCTGCTCTGCTCGTCCTGCAAACTTACTATTCTTACCGCGAGCCACCGGCTCTGCTCAGCTGGCCCCGCCCCCCTGCGTCCTGCTCTCTACAGTGTGCCCCAGTGTTTGAACGGGTGGCTGAGCCTCCCCGCTCAGCCCGGCCTGCTCTGCTCGTCCTGCAAACTTACTATTCTTACCGCGAGCCACCGGCTCTGCTCAGCTGGCCCCGCCCCCCTGCGTCCTGCTCTCTACAGTGTGCCCCAGTGTTTGAACGGGTGGCTGAGCCTCCCCGCTCAGCCCGGCCTGCTCTGCTCGTCCTGCAAACTTACTATTCTTACCGCGAGCCACCGGCTCTGCTCAGCTGGCCCCGCCCCCCTGCGTCCTGCTCTCTACAGTGTGCCCCAGTGTTTGAACGGGTGGCTGAGCCTCCCCGCTCAGCCCGGCCTGCTCTGCTCGTCCTGCAAACTTACTATTCTTACCGCGAGCCACCGGCTCTGCTCAGCTGGCCCCGCCCCCCTGCGTCCTGCTCTCTACAGTGTGCCCCAGTGTTTGAACGGGTGGCTGAGCCTCCCCGCTCAGCCCGGCCTGCTCTGCTCGTCCTGCAAACTTACTATTCTTACCGCGAGCCACCGGCTCTGCTCAGCTGGCCCCGCCCCCCTGCGTCCTGCTCTCTACAGTGTGCCCCAGTGTTTGAACGGGTGGCTGAGCCTCCCCGCTCAGCCCGGCCTGCTCTGCTCGTCCTGCAAACTTACTATTCTTACCGCGAGCCACCGGCTCTGCTCAGCTGGCCCCGCCCCCCTGCGTCCTGCTCTCTACAGTGTGCCCCAGTGTTTGAACGGGTGGCTGAGCCTCCCCGCTCAGCCCGGCCTGCTCTGCTCGTCCTGCAAACTTACTATTCTTACCGCGAGCCACCGGCTCTGCTCAGCTGGCCCCGCCCCCCTGCGTCCTGCTCTCTACAGTGTGCCCCAGTGTTTGAACGGGTGGCTGAGCCTCCCCGCTCAGCCCGGCCTGCTCTGCTCGTCCTGCAAACTTACTATTCTTACCGCGAGCCACCGGCTCTGCTCAGCTGGCCCCGCCCCCCTGCGTCCTGCTCTCTACAGTGTGCCCCAGTGTTTGAACGGGTGGCTGAGCCTCCCCGCTCAGCCCGGCCTGCTCTGCTCGTCCTGCAAACTTACTATTCTTACCGCGAGCCACCGGCTCTGCTCAGCTGGCCCCGCCCCCCTGCGTCCTGCTCTCTACAGTGTGCCCCAGTGTTTGAACGGGTGGCTGAGCCTCCCCGCTCAGCCCGGCCTGCTCTGCTCGTCCTGCAAACTTACTATTCTTACCGCGAGCCACCGGCTCTGCTCAGCTGGCCCCGCCCCCCTGCGTCCTGCTCTCTACAGTGTGCCCCAGTGTTTGAACGGGTGGCTGAGCCTCCCCGCTCAGCCCGGCCTGCTCTGCTCGTCCTGCAAACTTACTATTCTTACCGCGAGCCACCGGCTCTGCTCAGCTGGCCCCGCCCCCCTGCGTCCTGCTCTCTACAGTGTGCCCCAGTGTTTGAACGGGTGGCTGAGCCTCCCCGCTCAGCCCGGCCTGCTCTGCTCGTCCTGCAAACTTACTATTCTTACCGCGAGCCACCGGCTCTGCTCAGCTGGCCCCGCCCCCCTGCGTCCTGCTCTCTACAGTGTGCCCCAGTGTTTGAACGGGTGGCTGAGCCTCCCCGCTCAGCCCGGCCTGCTCTGCTCGTCCTGCAAACTTACTATTCTTACCGCGAGCCACCGGCTCTGCTCAGCTGGCCCCGCCCCCCTGCGTCCTGCTCTCTACAGTGTGCCCCAGTGTTTGAACGGGTGGCTGAGCCTCCCCGCTCAGCCCGGCCTGCTCTGCTCGTCCTGCAAACTTACTATTCTTACCGCGAGCCACCGGCTCTGCTCAGCTGGCCCCGCCCCCCTGCGTCCTGCTCTCTACAGTGTGCCCCAGTGTTTGAACGGGTGGCTGAGCCTCCCCGCTCAGCCCGGCCTGCTCTGCTCGTCCTGCAAACTTACTATTCTTACCGCGAGCCACCGGCTCTGCTCAGCTGGCCCCGCCCCCCTGCGTCCTGCTCTCTACAGTGTGCCCCAGTGTTTGAACGGGTGGCTGAGCCTCCCCGCTCAGCCCGGCCTGCTCTGCTCGTCCTGCAAACTTACTATTCTTACCGCGAGCCACCGGCTCTGCTCAGCTGGCCCCGCCCCCCTGCTTCCTGCTCTCTACAGTGTGCCCCAGTGTTTGAACGGGTGGCTGAGCCTCCCCGCTGAGCCCGGCCTGCTCTGCTCGTCCTGCAAACTTACTATTCTTACCGCGAGCCACCGGCTCTGCTCAGCTGGCCCCGCCCCCCTGCTTCCTGCTCTCTACAGTGTGCCCCAGTGTTTGAACGGGTGGCTGAGCCTCCCCGCTGAGCCCGGCCTGCTCTGCTCGTCCTGCAAACTTACTATTCTTACCGCGAGCCACCGGCTCTGCTCAGCTGGCCCCGCCCCCCTGCTTCCTGCTCTCTACAGTGTGCCCCAGTGTTTGAACGGGTGGCTGAGCCTCCCCGCTGAGCCCGGCCTGCTCTGCTCGTCCTGCAAACTTACTATTCTTACCGCGAGCCACCGGCTCTGCTCAGCTGGCCCCGCCCCCCTGCTTCCTGCTCTCTACAGTGTGCCCCAGTGTTTGAACGGGTGGCTGAGCCTCCCCGCTGAGCCCGGCCTGCTCTGCTCGTCCTGCAAACTTACTATTCTTACCGCGAGCCACCGGCTCTGCTCAGCTGGCCCCGCCCCCCTGCTTCCTGCTCTCTACAGTGTGCCCCAGTGTTTGAACGGGTGGCTGAGCCTCCCCGCTGAGCCCGGCCTGCTCTGCTCGTCCTGCAAACTTACTATTCTTACCGCGAGCCACCGGCTCTGCTCAGCTGGCCCCGCCCCCCTGCTTCCTGCTCTCTACAGTGTGCCCCAGTGTTTGAACGGGTGGCTGAGCCTCCCCGCTGAGCCCGGCCTGCTCTGCTCGTCCTGCAAACTTACTATTCTTACCGCGAGCCACCGGCTCTGCTCAGCTGGCCCCGCCCCCCTGCTTCCTGCTCTCTACAGTGTGCCCCAGTGTTTGAACGGGTGGCTGAGCCTCCCCGCTGAGCCCGGCCTGCTCTGCTCGTCCTGCAAACTTACTATTCTTACCGCGAGCCACCGGCTCTGCTCAGCTGGCCCCGCCCCCCTGCTTCCTGCTCTCTACAGTGTGCCCCAGTGTTTGAACGGGTGGCTGAGCCTCCCCGCTGAGCCCGGCCTGCTCTGCTCGTCCTGCAAACTTACTATTCTTACCGCGAGCCACCGGCTCTGCTCAGCTGGCCCCGCCCCCCTGCTTCCTGCTCTCTACAGTGTGCCCCAGTGTTTGAACGGGTGGCTGAGCCTCCCCGCTGAGCCCGGCCTGCTCTGCTCGTCCTGCAAACTTACTATTCTTACCGCGAGCCACCGGCTCTGCTCAGCTGGCCCCGCCCCCCTGCTTCCTGCTCTCTACAGTGTGCCCCAGTGTTTGAACGGGTGGCTGAGCCTCCCCGCTGAGCCCGGCCTGCTCTGCTCGTCCTGCAAACTTACTATTCTTACCGCGAGCCACCGGCTCTGCTCAGCTGGCCCCGCCCCCCTGCTTCCTGCTCTCTACAGTGTGCCCCAGTGTTTGAACGGGTGGCTGAGCCTCCCCGCTGAGCCCGGCCTGCTCTGCTCGTCCTGCAAACTTACTATTCTTACCGCGAGCCACCGGCTCTGCTCAGCTGGCCCCGCCCCCCTGCTTCCTGCTCTCTACAGTGTGCCCCAGTGTTTGAACGGGTGGCTGAGCCTCCCCGCTGAGCCCGGCCTGCTCTGCTCGTCCTGCAAACTTACTATTCTTACCGCGAGCCACCGGCTCTGCTCAGCTGGCCCCGCCCCCCTGCTTCCTGCTCTCTACAGTGTGCCCCAGTGTTTGAACGGGTGGCTGAGCCTCCCCGCTGAGCCCGGCCTGCTCTGCTCGTCCTGCAAACTTACTATTCTTACCGCGAGCCACCGGCTCTGCTCAGCTGGCCCCGCCCCCCTGCTTCCTGCTCTCTACAGTGTGCCCCAGTGTTTGAACGGGTGGCTGAGCCTCCCCGCTGAGCCCGGCCTGCTCTGCTCGTCCTGCAAACTTACTATTCTTACCGCGAGCCACCGGCTCTGCTCAGCTGGCCCCGCCCCCCTGCTTCCTGCTCTCTACAGTGTGCCCCAGTGTTTGAACGGGTGGCTGAGCCTCCCCGCTGAGCCCGGCCTGCTCTGCTCGTCCTGCAAACTTACTATTCTTACCGCGAGCCACCGGCTCTGCTCAGCTGGCCCCGCCCCCCTGCTTCCTGCTCTCTACAGTGTGCCCCAGTGTTTGAACGGGTGGCTGAGCCTCCCCGCTGAGCCCGGCCTGCTCTGCTCGTCCTGCAAACTTACTATTCTTACCGCGAGCCACCGGCTCTGCTCAGCTGGCCCCGCCCCCCTGCTTCCTGCTCTCTACAGTGTGCCCCAGTGTTTGAACGGGTGGCTGAGCCTCCCCGCTGAGCCCGGCCTGCTCTGCTCGTCCTGCAAACTTACTATTCTTACCGCGAGCCACCGGCTCTGCTCAGCTGGCCCCGCCCCCCTGCTTCCTGCTCTCTACAGTGTGCCCCAGTGTTTGAACGGGTGGCTGAGCCTCCCCGCTGAGCCCGGCCTGCTCTGCTCGTCCTGCAAACTTACTATTCTTACCGCGAGCCACCGGCTCTGCTCAGCTGGCCCCGCCCCCCTGCTTCCTGCTCTCTACAGTGTGCCCCAGTGTTTGAACGGGTGGCTGAGCCTCCCCGCTGAGCCCGGCCTGCTCTGCTCGTCCTGCAAACTTACTATTCTTACCGCGAGCCACCGGCTCTGCTCAGCTGGCCCCGCCCCCCTGCTTCCTGCTCTCTACAGTGTGCCCCAGTGTTTGAACGGGTGGCTGAGCCTCCCCGCTCAGCCCGGCCTGCTCTGCTCGTCCTGCAAACTTACTATTCTTACCGCGAGCCACCGGCTCTGCTCAGCTGGCCCCGCCCCCCTGCTTCCTGCTCTCTACAGTGTGCCCCAGTGTTTGAACGGGTGGCTGAGCCTCCCCGCTCAGCCCGGCCTGCTCTGCTCGTCCTGCAAACTTACTATTCTTACCGCGAGCCACCGGCTCTGCTCAGCTGGCCCCGCCCCCCTGCTTCCTGCTCTCTACAGTGTGCCCCAGTGTTTGAACGGGTGGCTGAGCCTCCCCGCTCAGCCCGGCCTGCTCTGCTCGTCCTGCAAACTTACTATTCTTACCGCGAGCCACCGGCTCTGCTCAGCTGGCCCCGCCCCCCTGCTTCCTGCTCTCTACAGTGTGCCCCAGTGTTTGAACGGGTGGCTGAGCCTCCCCGCTCAGCCCGGCCTGCTCTGCTCGTCCTGCAAACTTACTATTCTTACCGCGAGCCACCGGCTCTGCTCAGCTGGCCCCGCCCCCCTGCTTCCTGCTCTCTACAGTGTGCCCCAGTGTTTGAACGGGTGGCTGAGCCTCCCCGCTCAGCCCGGCCTGCTCTGCTCGTCCTGCAAACTTACTATTCTTACCGCGAGCCACCGGCTCTGCTCAGCTGGCCCCGCCCCCCTGCGTCCTGCTCTCTACAGTGTGCCCCAGTGTTTGAACGGGTGGCTGAGCCTCCCCGCTCAGCCCGGCCTGCTCTGCTCGTCCTGCAAACTTACTATTCTTACCGCGAGCCACCGGCTCTGCTCAGCTGGCCCCGCCCCCCTGCGTCCTGCTCTCTACAGTGTGCCCCAGTGTTTGAACGGGTGGCTGAGCCTCCCCGCTCAGCCCGGCCTGCTCTGCTCGTCCTGCAAACTTACTATTCTTACCGCGAGCCACCGGCTCTGCTCAGCTGGCCCCGCCCCCCTGCGTCCTGCTCTCTACAGTGTGCCCCAGTGTTTGAACGGGTGGCTGAGCCTCCCCGCTCAGCCCGGCCTGCTCTGCTCGTCCTGCAAACTTACTATTCTTACCGCGAGCCACCGGCTCTGCTCAGCTGGCCCCGCCCCCCTGCGTCCTGCTCTCTACAGTGTGCCCCAGTGTTTGAACGGGTGGCTGAGCCTCCCCGCTCAGCCCGGCCTGCTCTGCTCGTCCTGCAAACTTACTATTCTTACCGCGAGCCACCGGCTCTGCTCAGCTGGCCCCGCCCCCCTGCGTCCTGCTCTCTACAGTGTGCCCCAGTGTTTGAACGGGTGGCTGAGCCTCCCCGCTCAGCCCGGCCTGCTCTGCTCGTCCTGCAAACTTACTATTCTTACCGCGAGCCACCGGCTCTGCTCAGCTGGCCCCGCCCCCCTGCGTCCTGCTCTCTACAGTGTGCCCCAGTGTTTGAACGGGTGGCTGAGCCTCCCCGCTCAGCCCGGCCTGCTCTGCTCGTCCTGCAAACTTACTATTCTTACCGCGAGCCACCGGCTCTGCTCAGCTGGCCCCGCCCCCCTGCGTCCTGCTCTCTACAGTGTGCCCCAGTGTTTGAACGGGTGGCTGAGCCTCCCCGCTCAGCCCGGCCTGCTCTGCTCGTCCTGCAAACTTACTATTCTTACCGCGAGCCACCGGCTCTGCTCAGCTGGCCCCGCCCCCCTGCGTCCTGCTCTCTACAGTGTGCCCCAGTGTTTGAACGGGTGGCTGAGCCTCCCCGCTCAGCCCGGCCTGCTCTGCTCGTCCTGCAAACTTACTATTCTTACCGCGAGCCACCGGCTCTGCTCAGCTGGCCCCGCCCCCCTGCGTCCTGCTCTCTACAGTGTGCCCCAGTGTTTGAACGGGTGGCTGAGCCTCCCCGCTCAGCCCGGCCTGCTCTGCTCGTCCTGCAAACTTACTATTCTTACCGCGAGCCACCGGCTCTGCTCAGCTGGCCCCGCCCCCCTGCGTCCTGCTCTCTACAGTGTGCCCCAGTGTTTGAACGGGTGGCTGAGCCTCCCCGCTCAGCCCGGCCTGCTCTGCTCGTCCTGCAAACTTACTATTCTTACCGCGAGCCACCGGCTCTGCTCAGCTGGCCCCGCCCCCCTGCGTCCTGCTCTCTACAGTGTGCCCCAGTGTTTGAACGGGTGGCTGAGCCTCCCCGCTCAGCCCGGCCTGCTCTGCTCGTCCTGCAAACTTACTATTCTTACCGCGAGCCACCGGCTCTGCTCAGCTGGCCCCGCCCCCCTGCGTCCTGCTCTCTACAGTGTGCCCCAGTGTTTGAACGGGTGGCTGAGCCTCCCCGCTCAGCCCGGCCTGCTCTGCTCGTCCTGCAAACTTACTATTCTTACCGCGAGCCACCGGCTCTGCTCAGCTGGCCCCGCCCCCCTGCGTCCTGCTCTCTACAGTGTGCCCCAGTGTTTGAACGGGTGGCTGAGCCTCCCCGCTCAGCCCGGCCTGCTCTGCTCGTCCTGCAAACTTACTATTCTTACCGCGAGCCACCGGCTCTGCTCAGCTGGCCCCGCCCCCCTGCGTCCTGCTCTCTACAGTGTGCCCCAGTGTTTGAACGGGTGGCTGAGCCTCCCCGCTCAGCCCGGCCTGCTCTGCTCGTCCTGCAAACTTACTATTCTTACCGCGAGCCACCGGCTCTGCTCAGCTGGCCCCGCCCCCCTGCGTCCTGCTCTCTACAGTGTGCCCCAGTGTTTGAACGGGTGGCTGAGCCTCCCCGCTCAGCCCGGCCTGCTCTGCTCGTCCTGCAAACTTACTATTCTTACCGCGAGCCACCGGCTCTGCTCAGCTGGCCCCGCCCCCCTGCGTCCTGCTCTCTACAGTGTGCCCCAGTGTTTGAACGGGTGGCTGAGCCTCCCCGCTCAGCCCGGCCTGCTCTGCTCGTCCTGCAAACTTACTATTCTTACCGCGAGCCACCGGCTCTGCTCAGCTGGCCCCGCCCCCCTGCGTCCTGCTCTCTACAGTGTGCCCCAGTGTTTGAACGGGTGGCTGAGCCTCCCCGCTCAGCCCGGCCTGCTCTGCTCGTCCTGCAAACTTACTATTCTTACCGCGAGCCACCGGCTCTGCTCAGCTGGCCCCGCCCCCCTGCGTCCTGCTCTCTACAGTGTGCCCCAGTGTTTGAACGGGTGGCTGAGCCTCCCCGCTCAGCCCGGCCTGCTCTGCTCGTCCTGCAAACTTACTATTCTTACCGCGAGCCACCGGCTCTGCTCAGCTGGCCCCGCCCCCCTGCGTCCTGCTCTCTACAGTGTGCCCCAGTGTTTGAACGGGTGGCTGAGCCTCCCCGCTCAGCCCGGCCTGCTCTGCTCGTCCTGCAAACTTACTATTCTTACCGCGAGCCACCGGCTCTGCTCAGCTGGCCCCGCCCCCCTGCGTCCTGCTCTCTACAGTGTGCCCCAGTGTTTGAACGGGTGGCTGAGCCTCCCCGCTCAGCCCGGCCTGCTCTGCTCGTCCTGCAAACTTACTATTCTTACCGCGAGCCACCGGCTCTGCTCAGCTGGCCCCGCCCCCCTGCGTCCTGCTCTCTACAGTGTGCCCCAGTGTTTGAACGGGTGGCTGAGCCTCCCCGCTCAGCCCGGCCTGCTCTGCTCGTCCTGCAAACTTACTATTCTTACCGCGAGCCACCGGCTCTGCTCAGCTGGCCCCGCCCCCCTGCGTCCTGCTCTCTACAGTGTGCCCCAGTGTTTGAACGGGTGGCTGAGCCTCCCCGCTCAGCCCGGCCTGCTCTGCTCGTCCTGCAAACTTACTATTCTTACCGCGAGCCACCGGCTCTGCTCAGCTGGCCCCGCCCCCCTGCGTCCTGCTCTCTACAGTGTGCCCCAGTGTTTGAACGGGTGGCTGAGCCTCCCCGCTCAGCCCGGCCTGCTCTGCTCGTCCTGCAAACTTACTATTCTTACCGCGAGCCACCGGCTCTGCTCAGCTGGCCCCGCCCCCCTGCGTCCTGCTCTCTACAGTGTGCCCCAGTGTTTGAACGGGTGGCTGAGCCTCCCCGCTCAGCCCGGCCTGCTCTGCTCGTCCTGCAAACTTACTATTCTTACCGCGAGCCACCGGCTCTGCTCAGCTGGCCCCGCCCCCCTGCGTCCTGCTCTCTACAGTGTGCCCCAGTGTTTGAACGGGTGGCTGAGCCTCCCCGCTCAGCCCGGCCTGCTCTGCTCGTCCTGCAAACTTACTATTCTTACCGCGAGCCACCGGCTCTGCTCAGCTGGCCCCGCCCCCCTGCGTCCTGCTCTCTACAGTGTGCCCCAGTGTTTGAACGGGTGGCTGAGCCTCCCCGCTCAGCCCGGCCTGCTCTGCTCGTCCTGCAAACTTACTATTCTTACCGCGAGCCACCGGCTCTGCTCAGCTGGCCCCGCCCCCCTGCGTCCTGCTCTCTACAGTGTGCCCCAGTGTTTGAACGGGTGGCTGAGCCTCCCCGCTCAGCCCGGCCTGCTCTGCTCGTCCTGCAAACTTACTATTCTTACCGCGAGCCACCGGCTCTGCTCAGCTGGCCCCGCCCCCCTGCGTCCTGCTCTCTACAGTGTGCCCCAGTGTTTGAACGGGTGGCTGAGCCTCCCCGCTCAGCCCGGCCTGCTCTGCTCGTCCTGCAAACTTACTATTCTTACCGCGAGCCACCGGCTCTGCTCAGCTGGCCCCGCCCCCCTGCGTCCTGCTCTCTACAGTGTGCCCCAGTGTTTGAACGGGTGGCTGAGCCTCCCCGCTCAGCCCGGCCTGCTCTGCTCGTCCTGCAAACTTACTATTCTTACCGCGAGCCACCGGCTCTGCTCAGCTGGCCCCGCCCCCCTGCGTCCTGCTCTCTACAGTGTGCCCCAGTGTTTGAACGGGTGGCTGAGCCTCCCCGCTCAGCCCGGCCTGCTCTGCTCGTCCTGCAAACTTACTATTCTTACCGCGAGCCACCGGCTCTGCTCAGCTGGCCCCGCCCCCCTGCGTCCTGCTCTCTACAGTGTGCCCCAGTGTTTGAACGGGTGGCTGAGCCTCCCCGCTCAGCCCGGCCTGCTCTGCTCGTCCTGCAAACTTACTATTCTTACCGCGAGCCACCGGCTCTGCTCAGCTGGCCCCGCCCCCCTGCGTCCTGCTCTCTACAGTGTGCCCCAGTGTTTGAACGGGTGGCTGAGCCTCCCCGCTCAGCCCGGCCTGCTCTGCTCGTCCTGCAAACTTACTATTCTTACCGCGAGCCACCGGCTCTGCTCAGCTGGCCCCGCCCCCCTGCGTCCTGCTCTCTACAGTGTGCCCCAGTGTTTGAACGGGTGGCTGAGCCTCCCCGCTCAGCCCGGCCTGCTCTGCTCGTCCTGCAAACTTACTATTCTTACCGCGAGCCACCGGCTCTGCTCAGCTGGCCCCGCCCCCCTGCGTCCTGCTCTCTACAGTGTGCCCCAGTGTTTGAACGGGTGGCTGAGCCTCCCCGCTCAGCCCGGCCTGCTCTGCTCGTCCTGCAAACTTACTATTCTTACCGCGAGCCACCGGCTCTGCTCAGCTGGCCCCGCCCCCCTGCGTCCTGCTCTCTACAGTGTGCCCCAGTGTTTGAACGGGTGGCTGAGCCTCCCCGCTCAGCCCGGCCTGCTCTGCTCGTCCTGCAAACTTACTATTCTTACCGCGAGCCACCGGCTCTGCTCAGCTGGCCCCGCCCCCCTGCGTCCTGCTCTCTACAGTGTGCCCCAGTGTTTGAACGGGTGGCTGAGCCTCCCCGCTCAGCCCGGCCTGCTCTGCTCGTCCTGCAAACTTACTATTCTTACCGCGAGCCACCGGCTCTGCTCAGCTGGCCCCGCCCCCCTGCGTCCTGCTCTCTACAGTGTGCCCCAGTGTTTGAACGGGTGGCTGAGCCTCCCCGCTCAGCCCGGCCTGCTCTGCTCGTCCTGCAAACTTACTATTCTTACCGCGAGCCACCGGCTCTGCTCAGCTGGCCCCGCCCCCCTGCGTCCTGCTCTCTACAGTGTGCCCCAGTGTTTGAACGGGTGGCTGAGCCTCCCCGCTCAGCCCGGCCTGCTCTGCTCGTCCTGCAAACTTACTATTCTTACCGCGAGCCACCGGCTCTGCTCAGCTGGCCCCGCCCCCCTGCGTCCTGCTCTCTACAGTGTGCCCCAGTGTTTGAACGGGTGGCTGAGCCTCCCCGCTCAGCCCGGCCTGCTCTGCTCGTCCTGCAAACTTACTATTCTTACCGCGAGCCACCGGCTCTGCTCAGCTGGCCCCGCCCCCCTGCGTCCTGCTCTCTACAGTGTGCCCCAGTGTTTGAACGGGTGGCTGAGCCTCCCCGCTCAGCCCGGCCTGCTCTGCTCGTCCTGCAAACTTACTATTCTTACCGCGAGCCACCGGCTCTGCTCAGCTGGCCCCGCCCCCCTGCGTCCTGCTCTCTACAGTGTGCCCCAGTGTTTGAACGGGTGGCTGAGCCTCCCCGCTCAGCCCGGCCTGCTCTGCTCGTCCTGCAAACTTACTATTCTTACCGCGAGCCACCGGCTCTGCTCAGCTGGCCCCGCCCCCCTGCGTCCTGCTCTCTACAGTGTGCCCCAGTGTTTGAACGGGTGGCTGAGCCTCCCCGCTCAGCCCGGCCTGCTCTGCTCGTCCTGCAAACTTACTATTCTTACCGCGAGCCACCGGCTCTGCTCAGCTGGCCCCGCCCCCCTGCGTCCTGCTCTCTACAGTGTGCCCCAGTGTTTGAACGGGTGGCTGAGCCTCCCCGCTCAGCCCGGCCTGCTCTGCTCGTCCTGCAAACTTACTATTCTTACCGCGAGCCACCGGCTCTGCTCAGCTGGCCCCGCCCCCCTGCGTCCTGCTCTCTACAGTGTGCCCCAGTGTTTGAACGGGTGGCTGAGCCTCCCCGCTCAGCCCGGCCTGCTCTGCTCGTCCTGCAAACTTACTATTCTTACCGCGAGCCACCGGCTCTGCTCAGCTGGCCCCGCCCCCCTGCGTCCTGCTCTCTACAGTGTGCCCCAGTGTTTGAACGGGTGGCTGAGCCTCCCCGCTCAGCCCGGCCTGCTCTGCTCGTCCTGCAAACTTACTATTCTTACCGCGAGCCACCGGCTCTGCTCAGCTGGCCCCGCCCCCCTGCGTCCTGCTCTCTACAGTGTGCCCCAGTGTTTGAACGGGTGGCTGAGCCTCCCCGCTCAGCCCGGCCTGCTCTGCTCGTCCTGCAAACTTACTATTCTTACCGCGAGCCACCGGCTCTGCTCAGCTGGCCCCGCCCCCCTGCGTCCTGCTCTCTACAGTGTGCCCCAGTGTTTGAACGGGTGGCTGAGCCTCCCCGCTCAGCCCGGCCTGCTCTGCTCGTCCTGCAAACTTACTATTCTTACCGCGAGCCACCGGCTCTGCTCAGCTGGCCCCGCCCCCCTGCGTCCTGCTCTCTACAGTGTGCCCCAGTGTTTGAACGGGTGGCTGAGCCTCCCCGCTCAGCCCGGCCTGCTCTGCTCGTCCTGCAAACTTACTATTCTTACCGCGAGCCACCGGCTCTGCTCAGCTGGCCCCGCCCCCCTGCGTCCTGCTCTCTACAGTGTGCCCCAGTGTTTGAACGGGTGGCTGAGCCTCCCCGCTCAGCCCGGCCTGCTCTGCTCGTCCTGCAAACTTACTATTCTTACCGCGAGCCACCGGCTCTGCTCAGCTGGCCCCGCCCCCCTGCGTCCTGCTCTCTACAGTGTGCCCCAGTGTTTGAACGGGTGGCTGAGCCTCCCCGCTCAGCCCGGCCTGCTCTGCTCGTCCTGCAAACTTACTATTCTTACCGCGAGCCACCGGCTCTGCTCAGCTGGCCCCGCCCCCCTGCGTCCTGCTCTCTACAGTGTGCCCCAGTGTTTGAACGGGTGGCTGAGCCTCCCCGCTCAGCCCGGCCTGCTCTGCTCGTCCTGCAAACTTACTATTCTTACCGCGAGCCACCGGCTCTGCTCAGCTGGCCCCGCCCCCCTGCGTCCTGCTCTCTACAGTGTGCCCCAGTGTTTGAACGGGTGGCTGAGCCTCCCCGCTCAGCCCGGCCTGCTCTGCTCGTCCTGCAAACTTACTATTCTTACCGCGAGCCACCGGCTCTGCTCAGCTGGCCCCGCCCCCCTGCGTCCTGCTCTCTACAGTGTGCCCCAGTGTTTGAACGGGTGGCTGAGCCTCCCCGCTCAGCCCGGCCTGCTCTGCTCGTCCTGCAAACTTACTATTCTTACCGCGAGCCACCGGCTCTGCTCAGCTGGCCCCGCCCCCCTGCGTCCTGCTCTCTACAGTGTGCCCCAGTGTTTGAACGGGTGGCTGAGCCTCCCCGCTCAGCCCGGCCTGCTCTGCTCGTCCTGCAAACTTACTATTCTTACCGCGAGCCACCGGCTCTGCTCAGCTGGCCCCGCCCCCCTGCGTCCTGCTCTCTACAGTGTGCCCCAGTGTTTGAACGGGTGGCTGAGCCTCCCCGCTCAGCCCGGCCTGCTCTGCTCGTCCTGCAAACTTACTATTCTTACCGCGAGCCACCGGCTCTGCTCAGCTGGCCCCGCCCCCCTGCGTCCTGCTCTCTACAGTGTGCCCCAGTGTTTGAACGGGTGGCTGAGCCTCCCCGCTCAGCCCGGCCTGCTCTGCTCGTCCTGCAAACTTACTATTCCTACCGCGAGCCACCGGCTCTGCTCAGCTGGCCCCGCCCCCCTGCGTCCTGCTCTCTACAGTGTGCCCCAGTGTTTGAACGGGTGGCTGAGCCTCCCCGCTCAGCCCGGCCTGCTCTGCTCGTCCTGCAAACTTACTATTCCTACCGCGAGCCACCGGCTCTGCTCAGCTGGCCCCGCCCCCCTGCGTCCTGCTCTCTACAGTGTGCCCCAGTGTTTGAACGGGTGGCTGAGCCTCCCCGCTCAGCCCGGCCTGCTCTGCTCGTCCTGCAAACTTACTATTCTTACCGCGAGCCACCGGCTCTGCTCAGCTGGCCCCGCCCCCCTGCGTCCTGCTCTCTACAGTGTGCCCCAGTGTTTGAACGGGTGGCTGAGCCTCCCCGCTCAGCCCGGCCTGCTCTGCTCGTCCTGCAAACTTACTATTCTACCGCGAGCCACCGGCTCTGCTCAGCTGGCCCCGCCCCCCTGCGTCCTGCTCTCTACAGTGTGCCCCAGTGTTTGAACGGGTGGCTGAGCCTCCCCGCTCAGCCCGGCCTGCTCTGCTCGTCCTGCAAACTTACTATTCTTACCGCGAGCCACCGGCTCTGCTCAGCTGGCCCCGCCCCCCTGCGTCCTGCTCTCTACAGTGTGCCCCAGTGTTTGAACGGGTGGCTGAGCGTCTCTTCAGGCCGCCGTGAGCCCTTGGTGTATCCATGTATGTATTATATGAGTTGATTCGAACCTGTAGAGCTTAAATCACAATGGGCAATAAATTACAATCAACTGTCTTTTGTGCATTTTTAATGAGAAATTAATGTTAAACATGACAGATTAGCTCAGAACACCTCATTATGTCATCATGAGGGCTTTACTCTCTTACCTTTTAATATTGAAGAGTATATTTACCCTACACATAATTTCTTTGCTGCACAGATCTACAGTTGTATCTACAGGATGCTGGTGGTGGTGATATAAACTCAGCCACATGTGGTTTGTTTTTGTAAGACATACTGTGTGTTTGAGGAAAATTACAGCTCTTTGAATTCCATTCACTTACAATCAGAAAAAAGCATCTTCCTCGTCTTTACTGCGTGTGTTTATAGGCAGTTTCATCATCATCATTAAACCTTCAGGTGGCTGTGACTCTTTGTTATTAAACAGTTTAACCTTACAGTATTTCCACAACACGTAGGACGTCAGTGTCCACTCATGCAGCTGTTACACAACCAGGTAGCATACTGTACACTGAACACACACTGACGACGTGCTGAGGAGGAGAGACGATGGTGAGGACGTCCAGGACGGTCCTTCTCCTCAGGCCCGGGTGGAAGACAGGGAGCAGGCTGCACCATCTCCGGCCACAAACACCGACCCATGGAGGTCAAGTCTCAGTTTACATTTTACCACCGAGGAATATTAAGCCGTAAAATAAATTAACGTGGACGTTGTGAACTGAGGAACAGGTGTTGAACATCAGCCGCGTTGAGACACTGCTAACACACACATAAACACACAGCATGAATGACCTACCAAGTTAAAACTGTTGAAAAATGTAGGGTGGGTTAGTGAGTCAACAGTTTACCGAGTTTAACAGGAGCGGTCGTGTAAAACCGGCCGGTGTCACATTAGATGACTTTAGATGACTTTCAGTCTCTCACTCACTTACAGCTGACTTTAAGTCAGTCAGAGTTCAGGGCCTGAGAGGAGGAGCTCCATACGGTATAAAGGCAGACGTCCATGTGTAGTGTGATTATAAAGCAGCTCTAGGTTCTATATTAATACTGTGAAAGTGTCAAAGCCTCAGTCCAGAGATCTGCTGCCATCTAGTGGGGTAACAGGACACTGCTGTCCAACTCATTTCCTCTTTCCTTTTCCAACTGATAAAGACATACTGTCTTCATCTAGTCTCTTACAACGTCAATAGTTAATCAATAGTTATATTTACCAGTGGTGAAAGGCTTGTGTCTGTCAGCAGAGTGGCGTCAGGTGAACAGCACATCACGAGGTGGAGATCTAAGAGGTCACAGGTGTCAAACAGCTGAGACTGAACACTGCATCCGGTTTGTTCTGGTCACCCTCTCAGGTGGTTTCCATGGCAACTGAGACACCCCGATCGATAACTGATCACCACGAGTGTTCACAGGAGTTTCAGAGGGATTGTACAGTGTGTTAGAGTTGTTATTACTACATGTGTGTGGTTTGTGTGTTTCTACTGGAAGTGAAGGAAAACACAGAGCAGACCAGGACCTGCCTGCTCCGCTCTGTGTCCCTGTGTCCTAACCTTCACCTCCCTCACCTTCACAGAGACGCCACGATGTGACTTTAAACATTTATTCTGTTTTCACCAGGACTGACATCATCATCATCATCATCATCATCATCATCATCATCATCATCATCATCATCATCATCGTGTGTCTGTCAGCAGGAAGCTGAGGTCAGTACCAGGCTCGTACTCGGCCGTAGGCTTCCCCCTGAAACAACAACAACAACAACATCATGGTGAGAACCATCCGTTACTGGTTTTACTGGTTTAACTGGTCTGACTCTGGGCTGTACTGGGTAGGGCTGGGCGACAATGGCAAAAATCTAAATCACGATTAATTGAACTTTTTACCTTGATTACGATTAATGACCGATTACAGTGTCATCACTGTCGTCGACCCCCAGTAATCACGTAGCTGCGGCCCGCCACCACTTAGCAGACACCCTCCATTATCTTTTATGGAGGGGGTAAAAGCTGCTTGATTTGCACAGTGTTTGAGTTTTCCTCCCTTTCGCTTCCATGTTGCACACTGGGTGGGGCGGAGTCACGTGACTACACAGCCAGGTGTGTTTTTCAGGTGATGGTGCACCAGGAGGGAGAGAGGGGGGGAAAACACGGACAGGATTACGTGGGTTTGAGGCTCTAAATCTCGGTTTCGATTATTTGATTCGATTATTTTTGGATGAATTGCCCAGCCCTAGTCCTGGGCTGACCTGGTGAAGAGTCTGGCCTTGGTGGTTCCCAGTAGTGTGGCTTTGTCTCCCTCCACCAGCAGCATGGAGCCCTCCCTCAGGCCCTGACAACACAAAACCAAACCAGTCAGTCTGCTGGTCCAGCTCCTGGTCCAGCTCCTGGTCCAGAGTCCAGGTACAAAAGTTTCTCACTATAACAAGGGTGAACCAGGAGCTGCAGGCGATACAGGTCTGAAGACAGCAGGTAACAGGAAGTGAGGCTGTACTCACCAGGACACATGGAGTGTCAGGTTCTTCGTGGTACTGGGTGATCCTCTGCTCTCTGGTCTCCTGTCACAACACAACCACATCAACAACAACTGTGACACAAACAGTACAACACATCTGGAACATGGTGTTACCTCATGACCTCTGTCATGTGTCTGACACGCTGAGCTGCAGCTCGGAGCAGTTAGACCAGGTCTGCAGGAGGAGGGTTCAGTTAAACCGACTGATGTGCAAACAGCTGTATCACTGCTGAGGAATCAACAATCAGGAAGTCTGTGGATCCGTCTGCTGACACTGCGCTGACTTCACATGTTGCACAACTTGCACAACTCAGACAGTGGAAACACACGAGGACACGATCACAGAGTGACTCAGTGTTTTACTGCCTCTTTATCTCCACAGAACATCAGTGTGGACTCCTCTGATAAAGACCTGCTACATCAAGGTCTCAGGTAACGCCACTGTAAATCTTTAATCCAATGAGGAAGGACAGGTGAACTGTTCAGGACTCAGACAGCAGGTGTGGTCTGATCCAGATCCAGATCCAGACTGATACAGATGTTTACCAATGAGTCAGAGGATTTAAAAGAACAGACGTTTTGGGACGTGTCCCTACATCTGCACAGCAAATATGAAGCTATTGCCACGAGGTGGTTAGCTTACCTTAACCTAGCATAGCATAGCACCTGTAAAGATCAGTGATGGAAGTGTTGGATATTGTTTATTTAATCTGTCGAACAGCCAAAGTCAAAGAGTTTGGTAACTTCCTGGAGAAACAGGATCACATTCAAACAGACAGTCTCAGGTCTGGCACTGGACCTGCTGCTGGTCCCCTTAATCTAAACCCAAACCTGGACTCTGCTGGTGCTCTGAGGATTGTTGTTAGTCGTTTTTTACGGCAGGCCGGTCCATCCTCACTACTCACCCCCATGTGGCGGCTGCCGGGGTCGGGGTCCAGGTAGTGAGGGTTGATGTTGAAGGGGACAAGGCCGATGGCGGAGAAGGACGGAGGGTAGACGATGGGCATGTCATTGGTGGTGTTGATGCTGATGGTGGCCACATTGGTGCCGGCACTGGAGCCCATGTAGGGGACACCATCCTGGAACGGGGGGATGATACAACATCTCAGAAAGTCCTCACCTCAATCCTTTTAGATTTGATCCAAGGCAAACTGATCAGATGTTGCTGGTCAAAGGTCAAAGGTTAAGATCAGAGTGATTGAGACATTCTGGATCAACAGGGTCTAACACGCAGACGAGTCCTCACCTCCAGGACTCTCCTCCTGATCTCCATCACCACCTTGTTGTCATAGAGACTCTTGAGCAACCTGAAGGTGTTTCCTCCACCTGCAGGAAACATCAGGTCAGGCATCAGGTCATGATGTCACTGCAGACTGACGTCAAGAAGCAGGACGTCCTCATCCTACTGTTCCTCACCTATGAAGATACCCTCAGCCTTCCTGATGGCCTCCACAGGGTCCGAGGCCTCGTGGATCCCGTCCACCTCATAACCTGCAGGGGCCCAACACCTCTCAGGTTAATGAGTTACCTGTGGTGATGTCATGTGTTACCTGTGGTGCACCTACCCAAAGTTTTAAACTTGTTGCGGGCAGTTCTGGTGTAGGCGTCTCTGTCATGGAGAGCGTAGGGAACAAAGAGCACTCGCTTCACATCCCTGAAACAATCACAGGACAGGGGAGAGACAGAGGACAGATGGGGGACACACAGCACCATGTACCAGTCAGATAAGAGCTCATTATAGATAATCATTGATCACTGATAACGAGTGAAATATCTCAACATCCTGTCGTTCACTCAGCCAAAGCCAAACTCCACTGAAACACCTTTTATTTCAACAACATGAAGTGAGGCCTTCATGTGACCCACTGTCCAACGTCTGTCCAACGTCTGTCCAAACTCTACTGGACATAGCTGATAATTGACGGGTCTTTTACAAACTCCTTGCACAGACACTCAGGGCTGTTGTTAAATGTAATGTCTATGATAACCTGCTGCTGTGACGTTGGACTTCACCACGTGACCGGGGCTTTTAAAGAACGATCCAACATTTCCACAGACACGTGTGTTTGTTCATAATAACAACAACAACAACAACAACAATAATGCAAAAAATATTTTAATTTGCATGATTTCTCAACCGAACCGAACCGAACCTGTCTGTGTCACAGAGCCGTTTGTTTCCTGAACCGACTCTTGAATCCTAAACCTGACTCGGTGCAGGTTTATGTTTAAATCTAACCCTAATCACATGGAAATCCGTGTCTGCCGAGCTTCACCGGACATGTGATGATAATATGAGACATTGGTAAATGATCACAGGGACCAGTCTGCAACTTGAATCAACGTGGAAAACGCAAATGACTCGAACCAAGTTCCCGGTGAGTTCCCGGTGAGTCGGTGACTTACTTGCCGAAGAAGAGCCGGATCTGCTGCTGACAGTGGTCCAGGTAGCCGCTGCCGTGCAGGGTGGAGTTGGACACGAGCAGGAGTCTCCGCTTCATGAGGACACAGACCGGGACACAGACCGAGCTCAGACCGACACACGGAGGAGAAGCTGCGGGGTCAGAGTTCACAGAAGTTCGCTGTCAGCAGCTCTTCTCCCGGCCAATAAATAACAACGACCCGCCCGTCGGTGCTGCTCCGCTTCAGGAAACAAACGCACCACCCAGTCCGGCCAGCGAACGCACCCGGCTCGGTTCTGCTGTGGAGTTTCACTTCGTTCAGAGTCCGGGTCAACCCACCGGTCTTTCAAAATAAAGGCTCAACTTCTTCTTCTTCTTCTTCTTCTTGGTGTCTCTACTGGAGAACAGGTCGTTGAGTCAGGGCCACCTGCTGGTCAGAGGGAAACACCCAACTGTTCAACATTATCAGTTAAAGTTCAACTCGACAGCACCTTCAGAATAAAATGAATTGAAATGAGTTTAAATGATACAAAAACTCCCTCTGACGCATGAATTGATCACATGTTATAATATTTGATCCTATCAGACTTTTTGTGTTTTGTTCGTGAAGCTTTGTAGACATCAACACACCTGTAGTGATGTCACCCAGGTGATTAACAGAGGAACTTTAAGGTGTGTGTGACATGTGCACATCACATCTGGACTCTGTTGATGTATGTGACATGAATTAATGTCCATGTGATAAACAACAACAAGTCTGAGACAACTGGACAAACAAACAAACAAACCGTGTGTGTGTGTGTGTGTGTGTGTGTGTGTGTTATTTCATGCCAGCAGTGTCGTCCTGTCTGAACTGATACACGGCCAGTTTTCAGTTCTAAATGAGACTGAAGAAATGATCAAACATCGATTCCTGATTGGTTCCTGACTGACAGTATCAGTGGATGAGGAGCCTCCAGCTCCTCCTGCTTCACCCTGAGCTCAGTGGAAACTCGCAGCAGCAGCAGCAGCAGCAGCAGCAGCAGCGGTGGGCGGTGCTAAACCACATCTGGATGAAAAACATCTGGATTTCTCTCCGTGCATACATGACCGAGCGACAGAGCGGAGGACTGACCGAGCGCCCCTCCGTTCCTCCGGCCGACTTTCTCCGCTGATGATGGCTCGGTGCCGGACGTTTTGGACCGGGATCCTCGTCCTGTTGACGGCCGGTGAGTGGAGCCTGGTCCCCGGGCTTTTTACTCGGTTTTCCTCGGAGCTGTTAGCGGAGGGTTGGAAGGGGGAGGGTGGGGGAGGGAGGGGGGAGTCCAACAGAATAAAAACAAAAGGAAAGTTTCTAAAGTGAAAAGTTAAAGTCCAGATCCACGTTTCCTCCGCTGCACGAGGCCGCTGAGGTGAAACTGGACCGGTTCTTCACCACAGAGGAGGTCTGGTTCTGGTTCTGGTTCTGGTTCTGGGGAGATCCAGTTCTTCTTCCTGTGTCTATGGTGACACGTTCAAGTGCAGAAGTTCACACCACAGAGATCAAAGTCTCACAGGGATCCAGGACCAGGACCAGGACCAGGACCAGGACCAGGACCAGATATGTGACAGAGTCCAGATCAGAGCTCAGTATGATCAGATATTTTCCCAGAAACCCTCTCTCTCTCTCTCTCTCTCTCTCACACACGCACACACACACACACGCACACACACACACACATCTCACAAAGACACTAAATTAGACAAAATGACAGAAGGAGAGCGAGAACAACCACACAGATAGCATGTGTCTGTCAGTGTGTGTGTGTGTGTCTGTCTGTCAGTGTGTGTGTGTGTGTGTGTGTGTGTGTGTGTGTGTGTGTGTCCTGAACCTCACTGTGACAGCAGTAGTAGGAAGCTCTTCTGGGACATGTTCAGGGTTTTAGGAGACAAGGACCTCATGGAGATCAGGACTCAGGTTCTGCTGGAGCCACTTTGTTTACAGGACACACACACACACAGACACACACACACACACACACACACACAGACACACACACACACACTGTGACGTCTCAAACATCAGAGTCACAGTTGGAGTGATGGAGGAGTGATGATGACGAGGACGAGCCTTCATCACAGTCCAGGAAACCAACTGTGTTGTGTCATAAACAACAAACTGAAGACACACACACGCACACACACACACACACAGATACGATCACATTTGTCAATAGCCTGATCAGTGTTGTAAATCATCTGATCACATCTGTTTTATAATGTTATTGTTTCAGTTTTACTCAACATTTGATTGTTTCCATGGTAACCAGGGTGATGCACTGAGGTGGAGTTGTTGATGCACTGTGTGTGTGTGTGTGTGTGTGTCTGTGTGTGTGTCTCTCAGGTCACTGGCTCTCATACCAAGATGCTAAGCTAACAAGCTAGTGAGGTGAACGTAAAGCCGAGGTCAGTTAAACAACAACAACCAGGAGGAAAATCAGATCAGAAAACAAACAACAACAACAAACAAACAACAACAAACAAACAACAGCAAACAAACAAACAACAAACAAACAAACAGAGGCTAATTGAGGCTAGCAGCTCTGAGTGACGTCTGACTTCCTGTTGGGGAGCACTGAGCTGAAGGGAGCCGTTATATCACAACTGACAAAGAACGAGTGTGTGTGACACACACACACACACACACACACACACACTGGGTTCTTGGTGTTGTCTTAAGATGTTGGAGAAGAGAGAGACTGGCACTGAGAGAGAGAGAGAGAGAGAGAGAGCTCGTTTGTGTTAATGAGCACAGTGAGGTGACGTGGAGATGGCCTGATGAGGCCACACACACACACAAACTTGAGTAGGTTGTGTGTGTGTGAGCTGATTTCCTGTCAGATTTCAGGTGCAGTCTGAGATCAATCACCTGATCCATTAACTGTCTGTCTCTGAGCTGACTGGCTGGATTTCTGGCTGATCTGAGGTCTGGTTCTCACTGGGCTGCTCTCACACTCTGTTGTGTTGTGTTGTTGTTTCCTGTGTGTTGTTGTTCTTCTGCTCTGACTCCTCCCAGGGGGCGGAGTCAGAGCAGAAGCATAAAGAAGCATAAACTTTATTGTACTAGAGGACAGTGAACAGAAGCTAGGCTAACAGTTTCCCCCTATTTCCTGTCTTTATGCTAAGCTAAGCTAACGTTGCGTGTCAGTTGGATCATATGACATGCAGGACAAAACTTCAAATGTGTGTGTGTGTTTGCCCCCCCCCCCCCCTTCACAAACAGCGTGGAGTGCTGAGATTTCCCATGAGCCTTTGAGGGTGGAGCATTGGATACTAACTTGGCTCTGAAAGCAGCTCACTTCTGGCTTCAATTTATTCCTGGAGACACACACACACACACACACATACACACACACACACACACACACACACACTGCTGATTTTAATTACACTGAGTGTTTTGCTTCTCCAGCTCTTTCAGTTTTCTTCCTCCTTTGTCTTCTCAAACATCTGGATCAACTTCTGCTGTGTGTGCGTGTGTGTTTGTGCGTGTGTGTTTGTGCGTGTGTGTTTGTGCGTGTGTGTTTGTGCGTGTGTGAGTGTGTGTTTGTGAGCATGTGTTTGTGTGAGTGTGTGTTTGTGCAACTCAATGTGTGGATATAAAAAGTATATGTAATTATGTGTTATTGTGTAAGTCAGTGCATGTTTATGCAGATATGCTGAGGTTTGTGTGTGTGTGTGTTTGTGTGTGTATGTGTGTGTGTGTATGTGTGTGTGTGTGTACGTGTGTGTGTGTGTGTGTGTGTGCATCACTCTAGTTGCTCTGATGTGGCTGAGCAGGAAGTTGTCATCAACACATGTTTGACTGTTACAGATGTGGTCATGACATCACACCATGGTCATGGCGCCACCTACTGGAACCAGGAAGTTAAACTTGAGTTTTCATGACATTTTCCTGGTCAGTTCAGGCAGGACCATGAAGTGTGTGTATGTGTGTGTGTGCTGACCCTCACCTGGCTCTCTCTGGCCCTGCAGGTGTGGTCCGGTCCCTGAGCCACATGAACTACAACGTGTGTAAGTGGTGTGAGGGCTCCAGTCCCGTGTGTAAGGACAGCGTCTGCATGAGCAACTGCACCCTGTCGTCCTTCTGCACCGTCACCGAGGAGATCTGCGTCGCCATCTGGTGAGTGGGCCGCACCTGGCTGTGGGCGTGGCCTCAACAGGAAGCTCATTTCTCTGCTAGTTTTACAAGATTTGTTTTTTGTCGTTGAGAACAGACTTAAAAACAACAGCATCACTTTTGGTGGTTAAAGGTCAAAGGTTAAAGCCACAGTGACCTCACAGAATCGTGGGAATGTGACGTCAAACACAGAAGCTGTTTTCTGCTTCTGTCTTTTAAAGGACAACAGGACTGTGTTGGGGTGGAGCCTGGGTGGAGACTCAGCAGGTCACCACACCTCTGGCTGTGATAACACACAGGGTGTTTAGGTCGACCCAGTAGAGTGGGTGGGTCAGTGTGGACGCGCCCCCCCCCGGCCTGAAGGGCCACTGTCAGTCTGGCTTCACTTGAACTGAGTGTCCTGTTGAAGAGTGTCCTCCCCTCTGTCATCCTCTCTGTCCTCCTCTCTGTCCTCCCCTCTGTCCTCCTCTCTGTCCTCCTCTCTGTCCTCCTCTCTGTCCTCCTCTCTGTCCTCCCCTCTGTCCTCCTCTCTGTCCTCCCCTCTGTCCTCCCCTCTGTCCTCCTCTCTGTCCTCCCCTCTGTCCTCCTCTCTGTCCTCCTCTCTGTCCTCCTCTGTTCTCCCCTCTGTCCTCCTCTCTGTCCTCCTCTCTGTCCTCCTCTCTGTTCTCCTCTCTGTCCTCCCCTCTGTTCTCCTCTCTGTTCTCCTCTCTGTCCTCCCCTCTGTCCTCCTCTCTGTCCTCCTCTCTGTCCTCCTCTGTTCTCCTCTCTGTCCTCCCCTCTGTCCTCCTCTCTGTCCTCCTCTCTGTTCTCCTCTCTGTCCTCCCCTCTGTCCTCCTCTCTGTCCTCCTCTCTGTCCTCCTCTGTTCTCCCCTCTGTCCTCCTCTCTGTCCTCCTCTCTGTCCTCCCTCTGTCCTCCTCTCTGTCCTCCTCTGTTCTCCCCTCTGTCCTCCCCTCTGTCCTCCTCTCTGTCCTCCTCTCTGTCCTCCCCTCTGTTCTCCCCTCTGTCCTCCCCTCTGTCCTCCTCTCTGTCCTCCTCTCTGTCCTTCCCCTCTGTCCTCCTCTCTGTCCTCCTCTCTGTCCTCCCCTCTGTTCTCCTCTCTGTCCTCCTCTCTGTCCTCCTCTCTGTCCTCCTCTCTGTCCTTCCCCTCTGTCCTCCCCTCTGTCCTCCTCTCTGTCCTCCTCTCTGTCCTCCCCTCTGTCCTCCTCTCTGTCCTCCCCTCTGTCCTCCTCTCTGTCCTCCTGTCTGTCCTTCTCTCTGTCCTCCTCTCTGTCCTCCTGTCTGTCCTTCTCTCTGTTCTCCTCTCTGTCCTCCTGTCTGTCCTGGGTTGAATGAAGGAGAGAACAAATAAAATGCAACATGAGCCCTGAGTGTCTCATAAAGACGCTTCAGACCTCCCACTGTGTCACAAACAAGACAAATGTTTTTCCTCAGGGTTGTTTTTCATGGTGGAGCTGAAGGTGACGACCCTCTGAAGCTTCAGACCGTCTCCACCCTCTCTGTTGCTTTCTCCAGGAACAGAAACATTTGCTGATTCGTGCTTTTGTTTGGATAACACCAGCGAGGCCGGGATCCCCCCTCGCTGCACCCCTCTCATTTCCTGTTCACGTCAGCCGAACCGACCCTCCCAGCTCTCTGCAGGAAACCAGTGATAAGAAGGAGTGACGGAGAGGAGGAGGAGGGGGGGGGGGGGGGGGGGGGGGGGGGGGGTTTAGCAGTTTATTCAGGTCAAAGTGATGATCAAGGAGCTGCTCAGACTATTCACGAAACAAGAGGAGAGATCTTTGAACCCAGAGTTCAAATTCAAAACCTAGAGATGTAGACGTGTGTCTTAAAGCTCCATACGGTATAAAGGCAGACGTGCGTCTTAAAGCTCCATACGGTATAAAGGTAGACGTGTGTCTTAAAGCTCCATACGGTATAAAGGTAGACGTGCGTCTTAAAGCTCCATACGGTATAAAGGCAGACGTGCGTCTTAAAGCTCCATACAGTATAAAGGTAGACGTCCATGTGTAGTGTGATTATAAAGCAGCTCTAGGTTCTATATTAACACTGTGAAAGTATCAAAGCCTCAGTCCACAGAGAAATGCACACAGCCTGTATTCAGACACTGAGCCTTAAAAACCAGCCGTCAGGACTTCCTGTCACTTTGTGATGTCACAACAGAGCAGTCACCCAAAGCCCCGCCCACCTATATTTTTCATGATGACACAGAAAACAGTCAGCCAATCAGAAGAGAGGTTCACTGTAACCCTGGTCTTGCTAACCTCCTCGTCACTGTCCAGTAGAGAGTCACTGTATCCCTGCACAGTCATTGTTGTCCTGAGGAACTGGCACCGCCTGCCCCCCTCATACCTGACCCTCCTTCACTGTCAGAGACATTTTAAACTCAGACCACATGTGGTACATTATTTTCGTGTGTTTGCTCTGTCTCCTTCAGGAGGAAAACAAATGACACAATGACAGTGCACACAATGTGTCATCATCCTGCTCTGCCACTGGAGGGCGTCGACCCCAGCCTGCTGCTGAACTTCACCTCCAGAGAGTGTCACATGGTCCCACAGCCGGCAGAAGATGGAGCTATGATGGTCTGTGGTTGCCACGGAGAACACGAGTGTAACGACAAACTGATCTTCAACAAGGGAGCTAATGGTGAGGGGGGTGTGGGTTGGATGGATGGATGGATGGAAGAATGAATGTCAATGTCTTCAGTATCTTCTCTCCATTGCTGCAGGGTTCTTCAAGCTGCAGAGTAAAGATGTGATCCCGGTGGTGGTGGTTAGTTTGGTGCCTCCCGTCCTTGTGGCCATTGTCGCCACTGCTGCCTTCTACTTCTACCGCACGCACCGTTCTGACAAACCCAGCCCTCCTGCACGCCCTGACTGGCCCAACAAACGCACCCCAGAGCTCTACCAGGCTTTGGACCTGCCATGTGGAGGCCAGGGGGGGAGGGCGAGGAGGAGGTGTGACAGGTCCTGGATGTCAAAGGGAGGAGTCCAGTGCTAAGGTGTCATTTCTCAACAATGACATCATCACAGATTGGCAAGGCCAAATGGCTGAACCTCTGCCCATCAAGCTGGAGGTCCTGGTGGGGAAGGGGCGTTTTGCTGAGGTGTGGAGGGCACGCCTCCTGCAGGGCGACAAGGGTGGAGTCAACAGTTATGACACCGTAGCGGTGAAGGTGTTTCCAGCTGTGGAGTACGCCACGTGGAGAAACGAGTGCTCCATCTTCTCAGATCCCAAACTGGAGCATGAAAACGTGGTCCAGTTCCTGGCAGCTGAGGAGAGGGGTCTGCCCGGTCACGCCCTCAGGAAGTACTGGCTGGTTTTGGCCTATCACAGCCTCGGGAACCTGCAGGACTTCCTCACAGCAAACATACTGAGCTGGGAGGAGCTTGTTGCCATGGCGGGCAGTATCGCAAAAGGGCTAGCTCATCTCCACAGCGACACGACGCCCAGTGGGATACCAAAGGTAAACAACAGGCACCATCTCTGCAAATCCAGGTTTTCAGCACATCTCTTGTAACGATGCTGATGTGGACCGACTTCAGGTCCAGTAGTCTCAGGGTAAATTTGAGCAAGTTGACAGTGTGTGTTGCTGGTTGTCTGTGTTGCTGTAGGTGCCTGTTGCCCATCGGGACCTGAAGAGCAGTAACATTGTGGTGAAGAGCAGGAAGGAGTGTGCTCTCTGTGACTTTGGTCTGGCTCTGAGATTGGACCTCTCTCTCACTGTTGATGACTTTGCCAACAGTGGACAGGTAAACTGTTCAGCTTGGTTTGTCTGAAGAACTTGTGTGTGATGGTGATGTTGTCATTTGACTGGACTCCCCTGTATCATCCCGTCCAGGTGGGGACAGCTCGCTACATGGCTCCTGAAGTATTGGAGTCCAGGGTGAACCTGGAGGACCTTGAGGCGTTTAAACAGATGGACGTTTACTCCATGGCTCTGGTCCTGTGGGAGATGGCCTCCCGCTGCCACGCCATCGGAAGTAGGAGCTTTTCTGTTGTTGCTGCGAAACGTTTTTAGAGCACAGGATGAGCATTAAGTGTGTATTTGTGAACTTAACATGTGTGTGTTTGTGTGTGTGTGTGTGTGTTGGTGCAGAGGTGGAGAGCTACGAACCGGCCTTTGGCTCTAAGGTGTGTGAGCAGCCCTGTGTGGACAGTATGAGGGACCTGGTTCTGAGAGACCGAGGCCGTCCTGACATCCCCTCAGCCTGGACACAGCATCAGGTCAGATGCTCAAACACCTGCATCACTTATCAATATGTTAAAATCACAGTGCAAGTCTCCTTTGGATCCTGATCATCCATCGGAGATGATGCTGTTGTGAGTTATATTTGGTCAGCAATATAAAGTTATGTCAATGAAGAATATCACATTTATTTTCCAGTGTTTCCAGTGAAGAACCTCTGGCTCTCCACCGCCAGCAGGCCCAAAGCCCTTACATTCATTTCGACATTTCAACCAGTTTACATAAACTTGAATTATGTAAATTGTAATGAACTTAAAATCAAGTCCATCAAAAGTACAACCAGCCAACAAACAATCACATGAAAATATCACCAACAAGCTTGGACAAATAAAACAGTGTCATCTGCATAGAGGTGATTATGGAGAATGATGTTACCTGTGTCTGTAGTGGATAGTGAAGGTGCCTAAGTCGGAGCTGAGTGGTACACCAGCACAGTGTGATTGTTCACTTCACTGTAACTTCTTCCTCTGTTGAATATTGATCGCTGCCTGATGACTCTGGGTGTATTGTCCTCCAGGGGATGAGCGTCATCTGTTCCACCATCACTGAGTGCTGGGATCACGACCCCGAGGCCAGGCTGACGGCTCACTGTGTGGTGGAGCGTTTCAATGCCCTGGAGCTGGAGGACAACCAGAACCAGGACCAAAACCAGGTCCAGGACCAGGACCAGGAACTGAGACCAGAAGTTCAGAGAGCAGAGAATGGAGAGAGACCAAAGAACTCAGAGAGTCCAGACAATGACCAGGTTCACTCGTCCTCGTCCTCGTCCTCGTCCTCACTCCAGGTTCCTCAGCCACAGAGAGAGATTTCCCACAATTCCCTGGGTCACACTGGGTCTGTGGTCTGAGCTCATCATCCACACTGTGAGCTTCACCTGGTCCTGCTAGTGGCTGTGTTTACACTGGCTGAGAGGCATTTTACTGAAGGAGTGAACTGACGGACTGACCTTTGACCTTTGACCTTCTCCTGGTAGAGGCTGTGCTGGCACAGACCAACACCTGGACCGTCGAGCTGTTTGGAAATATTTCATGTTGTCGGAGCCGGACTCCATTTTGTTTTGTTTAGTGACTGTAACCGTCCTGTGTGACCTGTGGGTGCCGTCTGATCCAATCACAAACCTCTGCCAAAGATCTGATGTAATGATTGATCACAGGCTACAGAAGTACATGTCATGTCTTTGTTACTCCTGGGACACTGAACTCATCATTGGTCGATTCAGACACTGAAAAGACTTTTTTATTCAGTGTCAACAAAAATACACCACAGTCACCACAGAACAGAAAACACACTCTCTCCTGATGATTTTGTTTTACAATAAATGTTGTTTTCTGTAATTAATGACCAGGTCTCTGTTCGATTAACACATCTCACGTTTCATCACCTGACCTTCTGACCTTTGACTGAATCTTATAATGAGCTGTTCCTCTTCCTTCTTCTTCTTCAACCAGCTGAGTCGTATTCAAACAGAAGAAGAAACTGGACACAACTTGGAGTTTATTCTGTTGATATTTTTTATTTTTTCAGATCAATTTTAAAGCTCCATGCAGCATAAATGTAGACGGGAACACAGTGAACAGGAAGTCAGTGAACACATCTTTAATGAGCTCAACAACGACAATTATCTGTGAGTTTTGCTTCATGACTGAAGATGCAGATAAAAGGCTGAGAGGAAGAAGAAGAAGAAGGAGAAGAAGAAGAAGAGAAGAAGAAGAAGAAGGAGAAGAAGAAGAAGAAGAAGAAGAAGAAGAAGAAGGAGAAGAAGAAGAAGAAGAAGAAGAAGAAGAAGGAGAAGGAGAAGAAGAAGGAGAAGGAGAAGGAGAAGGAGAAGAAGAAGAAGAAGAAGAAGGAGAAGGAGAAGAAGAAGGAGAAGGAGAAGGAGAAGAAGAAGAAGAAGAAGAAGGAGAAGGAGAAGGAGAAGAAGAAGAAGAAGAAGGAGAAGGAGAAGAAGAAGGAGAAGGAGAAGGAGAAGAAGAAGAAGAAGAAGAGAAGAAGAAGAAGGAGAAGAAGGAGAAGGATCAGAGTGATGAGGAGCTGTTCACTGGTCACTAGACATCAGACAGCCGCTCAGTAGCTCAGTATTCAGTTAGTCTGGAGCCTGCAGGGCTAATCACATTAGCTCGTCTCTCTGAAGTTCATGATCAGCCCAATCAGTTTATAGTCTCGCTGTCAGAGTGTGGGAACATCACACACATCTACAGAGCTGAGGAGGAAACAACATGGACTTCACATTACAACTGGATGAACAGAGTCTCAAATCACTTCCTAAATAAAAACTGTCAAATAAAGGAACTTATTTGCTAAATTTAAGCTGCTGCACAAATCAAACAATGACCAGGTGTCTGTGATCCCCCTGGAACAGAGCTCAGGGTAAGCTGGTCTCTGTCCCTTGTCCTGTCCTCATGTCAGTGGGAGGGAGAGACTCTGAAGTCTTTAAACTGCACAGATGAAGAGCAGGAGATGGAGAGAAGGTTTAAACAGGTCAGACAGGTGAGGAGGAGCAGGTCCATTCAGAACTCTGTCAAACTGATAGGGTCTGATGGGAACAGGAAGTCACTCATCTGCGTTCTCAACCTAAATGTAATGAAATTACAGAGCCCCCCCCCCCCGTGTCAAACCGCAGCGCTCTGTTCAGAGACGATCTTTGGTCCGCTGTACCTCTTCGCTACAATGGTTTCGTCCATCTCCCTCAGAGTGACTCATCTCGCTCAGAGACGATCTCCGAGCTGCCGGTCGTTCTCTCAGCTGACACACGGAGGACTCGACACCGGGAGCCGCCGCCGCCAGCCGCACGTCTGTCGCCGGCCGATGTCGTCTGTTCTCCTGCGGTCTGAGCGTCGGTCCTGTTTGCGGGATGCGGACATGTTCTGATTCTGCCCGCGAGCGATGAATGAAACGAGCACCGAGGGGACCGGACCGGCGGAGGCTCTGTTGACTGCGGGCTGCCGAGCCCCGCTTGTGGGGCTGGACGGAGGATGGAGCCGAGGCTGAGCGGGGATGGCAAGCCGTCCGTGTCCGTCCTCGGCCCTGTCGTCATCCTCTCCCTGCTGGCCGTGTTAGCGAGCTGCCATGGAACCTGCAAGCACCGAGCCCCCGCTCCTGACCAGGTGAGCCCCGGCTCGGTTCACACCAAGCTAAGCTAGCTAGTAAGCTAGCTAGCATACCTGCTACAGTGGCTAATTAACGAATGTCTTTAGTTTTATTGTGGTTTTATAAACTGTCTCTCGCCACACACACACACACACACACACACACACGCACACACACACACGCACGCTTTGACGCCACTCGACATGTTAACGTCTGTGTTACATCCTCGGCGCGTGCCGTTACGTGTTAAACCCAGATTACTGTTGTGGTACATTAGCATGTGAGCTAACAGGCTAACACGGAGCCTGTGACGGTGTGAACGGTGTTTACTGACGGAGTCCAGCATCAACCGACTCCGTTACACACGTTAAATCTGGACAAGACGGTGTGAATGATGTAGTTTATCTTGTTCACCTTTACCCCGTGTTCCCCTAGCAACAGCTGAAAACACACTTCCGGGAAGATTTCTTCAAAGTAAAAGCGTTATTTTGTAAACAACTCTTTTCTAACTTTTTTTTTCCTATTTCTTCTTGTTCACCGTATCAATGTTTCTTCAACAACTATAACACTTATTGTTATTGTTATTACTGTCTCTGTCAGAGATTGACCGTTTGTAAAGTGTAATATATCTGAACAGGTATGTTAACAGGTATCAGTGTGTCTATATTCATTATTATTATTGTTCTTGTTTCTTGTTTCCTTATTGTTAAAATCCACCTTGGTTTGTTGTTTGAACTCGTGTTGCTTCCATGTTGTCTTCTTCTCCTCCAGGTTGTCCATCATGTGTACCTGAGGCCTGAGCGTCTGACCAAGAGAAGCTCTCCTGATGACCTCCAGCTGAAGATAAAGATCATCTACGACTACAGTGTTGACCAGTATGTGACCAGTAACTCTCACACACCAATTGTAACTGTGTGTGTGTGTGTGTGTGTGTGTTCAGTCAGTGTCTCAGCTGAAGCTCTCTGTGTTACAGGCTTCCTGCCGACAAGAGGAGGCTGGTGAAGGTGAGAACACCTGAGGAGGCCAAACACCTGGTGGTCACAGCTTCTCCAGACATAATTATGATAATAAATAAAATGTGTGTGTGTGTGTGTGTGTGTGTGTGTGTCCAGGATAAACTGTTTCCTCAGGCCATCGACTACCTGCAGAGGACCTTCAGTGTGAGGAGGAGGGTGGGGCCTGTGCTGCTCAGCAGGTGAGTGGCCCCGTCCATGACCACAGTGTTAAAGTGCAGCTGAGGGCGTCACACAACAACAACAACAACAACAACAACAACAACAACAACAACACTGCCTCTGTCTGGTCTCTTACACTCAGGTCCAAACTTTAGCATTAGAAGTTTAAAAGTTGTCGTCTCAGACTCCGCCTCTCAAACATGGCCGCCTTGGTTACGTGGTTGTTTCTGTGTGGTCTCAGACAATGTGCCACCAACCAGTACCTGAGGAAGAGAGATGACCCGCACCGATACTGTCAGGGCGCCTGTGCTGACGTCACCAGGTGTGGCCCTGTCGTCGTCCCTCAGCACCACCTGCAGGTCAGCAGCCCCCACTGCACGCACATGTTGCTAACAGCTCTGAGGGACATGTTGATGTCACCATAGCAACAACATTGTCCTTGTTAATGTTACGTCATAGCACAGGTGGGGGAGGGGTGAAGACAGAGAGGTTAATCTTATTAAGGGTTATTGTCAGTTGATCAGAGTGTGTGTGTCCTGTGTGTCCTGCAGCAGTGTAAGGTGTGCAGTGAGTCGGGGAAGTCCTGTGGCCCCTCGGGGCCCCCAGACGGCCCCGGAGTGGAGGGGTCGGACTTTGTGCTCTATGTCAGTGGCATCACCACAGAACGCTGTGGACAGGAAAACATCGTGGCCTACGCTGCGTACTGTCAACTGGAGGCGGAGCTGGACAGGTGAGGCTCCGCCCACACACTGCTAAAAGTCAGACACAGATCAGAGTGAGAAACAAACTCCATCGCTTCACCATGTGATCATCATGTTGCATCATGACCAGTGGCCAAGGCTGATCAGAGCCAATCAGGAGCCACCGTGGGCAATGACATCACTGTCTGTGTAGATTTCAGTGTCTGTCCACACTGAGTTTTCAAAGTGTCACTGTTTCTACTGATGTAACAGGGAAGTAATGGGAGGCTTTTATTGTGACAGACAGGTACAGACAGGTGGTACAGACAGGTACAGACAGGTACAGACAGGTGGTACAGACAGGTGGTACAGACAGGTACAGACAGGTGGTACAGACAGGTACAGACAGGTGGTACAGACAGGTACAGACAGGTACAGACTGCTCAGGTGTCTCTGATGAAACTTGACTCTATTTATAACGAACTGCTTGTTGATCAGCACAATAAGATCTCACTGTGTGTGTGTGTGTGCGTGTGTGTGTGTGCGTGTGTGTGTGTGTGTGTGTGTGTGTGTGCGTGTGTGTGTGTGTGTGTGTGTGTGTGTGTGTGTGTGTGTGTGTGCGTGTGTGTGTGCGTGTGTGTGTGTGTGTGTGTGTAGACCTATAGCAGGTTATGCCAACCTGTGTCCTGCCATGATCTCCTCTCAGCCTCAGGAGTTTGAGGGGATGCTCTCCACCGTCAAACACGAGATTATCCATGCTCTGGTCAGTGCCCCTCGACCTTTGACCTCCTGTCCACACACCCACACACACACACACACACACACACACACACACACTGACGCAGCCTCTCCTCCTCAGGGGTTCTCAGCCGGCCTCTTTGCCTTCTACCATGACGATGATGGTAAACCTCTGACTCCTCGCTTCGCCAGTGGCCTGCCCGCCTTCAACGAGAGGTGAGTCATCTGTGAGTCCACCCCCAGCCCCACTGCCGCCGCCATCTTGGATCTGGATGTTTCTCTGACTATGCCTTTATTCAAAAACTGTGTGTGTGTGTGTGTGTGTGTGTGTCAGCCTGGGCCTGTACCAGTGGAGTGAAGCGGTGATCCGGAGGGTCAGCAGGCTGTGGGACATCAGAGGGGGGGTGATGGTGCGACACCAGGTCCACGTCCTCGTCACTCCTCGAGTGGTGGTGAGAACATCTCTCCAGTCTGCATCACCACTGAGCTTCTGATGAGTGGACGACCCACTGGACCTCCTCATCTGTGGCTGTTGTTGTTGTTTGAAGCAGCTTCAGTCAGTGTGTGTGTGTGTGTGTGTGTGTGTGTGTGTGTGTGGATGCAGGAGGAGGCGAGGAGACACTTCAGCTGTCCCATCCTGGAGGGGATGGAGCTGGAGAACCAGGGCGGGACGGGCACCGAGCTGAACCACTGGGAGAAGAGGCTGCTGGAGGTGCCGATCAATTGGAGATCAATAATCAGTGCAGATGTTCGGACCTCCTCAGAAGATCTGTGGTTCTGATTGGATCTGCTTCCTGTCCTCCTCAGAACGAGGCCATGACGGGCTCACACACCCAGAACCGGGTCTTCTCCAGGCTGACCCTGGCCATCATGGAGGACAGCGGCTGGTACCGGGCCAACTACAGCCAGGCCCAGAGGCTGGACTGGGGGCGGGGCCTGGGCTGTGACTTCGTCATGAAGAGCTGCAAGTTCTGGATGGACAGACAGAGACAGAGGTGAGAGGAGGACAGGTGTGGACAGGTGTGGACAGGTGTGGACCACCAGGTCAGACAGAACATGTGATCCATCATCAGTAAAGGACTGATACAAGTTCTTCTTCCTGACTGTGTGTTTGGACTGAAGAGCTGTCTGTGGTGGATGATGATGATGATGATGATGATGATGATGATGATGATGATCATGATCATGATGTTGTTGTTGCCTAGGCGACATGCTGTTACTCCATACTGTGACACGGTGCGAGCGTCTCCTCTGCAGCTCACCTGCAGACAGGACCAGCTCGCTGTGGCCGTGTGCAACCTGCAGAAGTATCCACAGCAGCTGCCACTGGAGTACCAGGTACACACAAACACACACACACACACACTCACACACACACACACACACACACACACACACACAGCATATTGATAGTGGGTTTTTGAAGACACCTTGATTTTTCCCAGTTTCTAGTGTCTCTAGTGTTCAGTGTGTGTGTGTGTGTGTGTGTGTGTCAGTACTTTGAGGGGATCCCTGACGTCGCGGCCGACCAGGTGTCGTTCTTCGGTGGAGCCGTGGAGATCGCCGACTTCTGTCCCTTCAGTCAGGAGTTCAGTTGGCATCTGAGTGGAGAGTATCAGAGGAACTCGTACTGCAGGGTGGCAGAGAACCAGCCAGGTGGGTCAGAGGTCAACCAGGGGTCAGACAGAGGTCAACCAGAGGTCAGACAGCCAGAGCCCATAATAATAGTGTCATCTTCACAGAATGAAGGTTTGGCACAAATATTCACCTGGACAGAGGATCAGAATTTGGAGTCTCAAAAGTCCTCACAAACCTCTATTTTGTGTGTGTGTGTGTGTGACAGACTGGTGGAGGAACTACGGGGCGGAGCAGTACGGACCAGACTCTGTGTGTCTGTACCAGAAGTCAGCCTTCGTCATGGAGCAGTGCACCAGGAAGATGACCTACCCTGACTGGGGCTCCGGCTGCTACAAGGTGCTGCCCATCAATCAATTGATCAATCAGTGATTGATTAATTAAGCCCTCTGACAGCCTGTGACCCCCCCCCCCAGGTGTGGTGCTCGTCTCAGGGCCTGATGGTGTTCGTTCAGGACCGCTCCTTCCTGTGTGTTCGTAAAGGACAGCTGCTCAGCGTCAGCGTCCGCGTCAACGACTGGGTTTATAACGGCGTCCTCATCTGCCCCGCCTGCACTGACTTCTGTGATGACTGCCCCCTCCCCCACCAGCTGCCCCCCATCAACACCTCCAGGAGTAACCCCATTGGTCAGTGCCCCCCCCCCCCCCCAACACACAAATTTGTTGGTAGAATGTGTCTTAAAGTGAGAGCTAGGAGCTAAAGCTAAGCTAACAGCCCTCCATGTCTGTCTGTGTTCCAGACCCCTGCTCCAGTTCTCCAGGTCTGGCCATCACTCTGTGGCTGCTGCTGCTCAACCTGCTCCCCCTAGTGGCTGGACTGCTACTGTGTCACTGCAGCTGATAACACACACTCACACACACACACACACACACACACTAAGGTAGCTGGACATGTCTCTGTCCTAAACTCAGCTCGGTCTCTGAGCTGCAGACTTTTCTTCTTCTCTTGTTCTTTGTTTCCACTTCTTCCTCCCCATCATTCCTTCCTCAGGACCTTCACTCCTTCATTCCTCTTCTTCTTTTTCTTCTTCTTCTTCTTCTTCTTCTTCTTCTCTCCATTCATTTCACAAATGACATGAGGACAAACTTCACCTCCCTCCTCTGTCAGGGGTCTGTGACGTCTGAGCCTCCTGCAGCAAACACTTGGTCTGCTGGAGCCTCTGATTTAAAACATCTCCTCATCTGGACCTGATCAGGAGGTCTGGACCAGAGCTGGAGGTCTGGACCAGAGCTGGAGGTCTGGACCAGAGCTGGAGGTCTGGACCTGAGCTGGAGGTCTGGACCTGAGCTGGAGGTCTGGACCAGATCAGGAGGTCTGGACCAGAGCTAGAGGTCTGGACCTGAGCTGAAGGTCTGGACCCACATGATGAAGCTGCGCACCAGGCCCAGTTCCCCACCCTCCCAGCTCAGATCCTGCCCAGACCAGGACTGCAGGACCCTGGGTGACAGTTGAAGTGTGACGCCCCCCAGAGGCAGTAGGAGGTAACTGCTTACGTCTGTTGAACTTTTAGCTGAAAACCTGTACTGTAAATAAGAATATGTCACTTCCTGTTGTTTAGAGGTGGGGGGGTGAGAGGTGGAGGAGGTTTCCCAGCATCCTCTGGTCTGAGTCAATGTCAGCATGTAATCGATGATCCTGATTCTTTCCACTGGTCTGACACGTGACGTTTATTACACGCTGCCCCAACAGCTGAGACAGAGTTTAGATCCAGAGCAGAGAGGTCTCACTCTGGTTGATTTGTTGGAGCTGCAGTTGTTCAGATGTGTCACAGAGTGGAGTCTCTTCCCTCATTAAGGATCTTTGGTGACATTCAGACAAACAAACTGTTGACGGAGGAGTTTCATTTTGAACCCGGCAGCAGCTGCAGTTCCTCTCCTCACCACTAGAGTCAGTCTCCGTAGACTCAACATGTTTACAGCCTGCTGCAGAAACTGATCACTTCCTGTTTATATAACTCACCTGTTTACACTTTGTTAACCTCTGAAGGTGTGGAGGACTGAGGGGCGGGGCCTCTTTGACTGACAGCTGGGTGAGTGTTTGCCCCACACATGCCCGTCTTTTTGCCCATATTTGGATTATCTGAGAATTAGGGGGTGGAGTCAGACATTCCTAACATGGTGATGGTGGAGCAGCTCACTGTGGGTGGGGTCAGAGAGGTGACGCCGTTTTTATTTACGGTCTGTGGGAGGAGCTTGACTCTTTTTATAGAAATAATGAAGTCGACTGAAATGACTCAGTTTGAAGGTTCATGTTGGGGTCAAAGGTCAAGACACGTGAAGACAATCGTTCAACAGCGTCAGTGTTTTTTTTCCTGATCTTACATGATCTAGTGGGAGTTTTACTTTACAGAGGCAGCTTTACAGTGGACTTTTATTTTGGTAGAGGACCTGATGACTTCCTCCACCACTGCCCCGCCCCCTCCCGCTCTGTCCCAGTATCAGACTGGAGGATGTTTGGGAATCTAATGGTGCTTTAACACTCACACTTTAAAACACAGTGACACTCGTTTTATTACAAACACTGATGACGTGGATCAGCTGTTTGTCGTTCAGGGTGCGTTCACAGTCATCGTGTTGTTAGAGGTTCACCACTGGAGTCAGGTGGGACGGATGAGCGTGAACGTCATGTGACCTCATGAATGTTGATGAAAATGTGAGTTTAGTTGTTTCAGTTTTACTGTGTAAAGGACAAACACGAGTTACTGTCTGATTCACTGTCATGAAAAACACTGTTATTCATGATCTTATGCATCTCTGCGTTTATAAACTGGTTTATTAGAGTCAACACACGTGAACACAGATCAGTAAATATGTGAATCTAACACAGGAACAGATCAATAAAGAGCTGAAAACTTCAGCACGTGTAGAAATAAATCCACAAACGTGTGAGTAAATGAATCAGCGGATGCAGAATCAGTGTTTGTAGAGATGCATAAACAGAAACAAGGTTTTTCATGAGCACATGTTAATATTTATGTTTTAATCATGAAACTCATCTTTTATGTAAATGTTTGTGTGTTTATATCCAATGATGCTCAGAAATCAGTAAGTGAACCCTTGAGCAGTGATGTCACACGAAAACTAATCAAAGCATTTCATCAATTTCATACTGTAGCAACATATTGAATGGATGAATAATCAATCAATCAATCACTGAATAACTCATCTCTGCCACACACACACTATTGGTTAATTCTCCAGCCAATCAGAGAGCTCATCGCAGCCCACAGGTTTGACAGGAAATCCAGTTGTTTTATTGATTATAGATTTATGGATTAATGTAAAATCTGTTCATTGATCATTTTGCTTCCTGTGGCATCACTGCTCCTCCACAGTAAAATCCACCTCAGTTCGTTGAAGACTTTCACTCTTGAACTCAGCATAGCGCCACCATCAGCTCAGTCTAAGTGTCACCTCTCCAGTGGCGCCACCATCAGGATTAGCGCTGTAGCTACACCAGCTGACAGGTGTGTGTACACGTTTTTAGAAAAAGAAAAGTTATAACAGATCAAAGATTGAAGAAGTGGGTTCAGTGAAGACTCTCAGATGTTTGGCGCCGCCTGTGGCCACATCTGGTAACTGCAGGTCACTCATGTCACACCTGGAATAAATCAGTTTCCTGAGTCGCTTTGGACTGGAGCTCTTCATCTGTGGTGTTTGAGATGTGAAGACAAAACAAACTGATGTTTGACTTGATGTTTACAGACTGAAGCTTCACCTCCATCCACTGCTCCTCATGTTCCACTCGTCTGTCAGGAGGTCGTGTTTTTATCTCCATCTTCGTTTCTTTCTTATGAAAAACAATGTTCGATGTGAAGTTGCATTGAGCTGAGAGAGGATTTTATTTTGAAGGTGCAGATGTTTGTTTGATGCGCTGGTGATCAGCTGATCTCTGTCGTCTTTACTTTGGGTGTTTTTTAGAAAAAGGGCTGCTTTTTCAGACGAATCAAGACTGTCAAAATAAAACGCTGTCTGTGTCCCAGAGACGTCCGACTTCTGTCGTCCTTTAAACGTCCAGTGTTTTCAACGTATGAACTGAAACGCTTTCACGTTTCTATAAGATCACAACTTGTGTTTGAGCATTTTCTAAAGGTCACGGTCCGGTCCAGTCTGGACAACGTCCACTCGAGAACAGATTAGAATCTGGTGGCCAGAGGTCAAAGGTCAGCAGGTGAGTCTGCTCAGACTCTGGACTGGTGCTCTCACAGTGTTTGGTCACTTCATGTTCATCCTTCACTCTGTGTGACTTGGCTCTGAACCCTCGTGCGAAGCCAGAACCTCGCACCATCTGGTTCTACAGGTGTACACAGTGACCTGAGCCAGACGACATCACTACTGTTTGTGTGGCTCTGCCTGGCCTGTTGTTCCTTTCAAGCAATGCATGCTGGGAAATCTGTTCATGTGCTGGTTTTGTTTTGTTCATCGTTTGAAGGTAGGGTTGGTGATCTTATTCTTTTTACTGAATTGCTTGAAATTCTCTTCACACGCCGATTGCAACCAGTTAATTGAATGTTTTTTCACAAAAATGAGAAAAGTCAGTGGGACGGACAATCCTGGAAAAACACCGTCCATATATATCATCGTGAACGCCACGTTCACTTTAACTGGGTCAGTGTGTCGACTGTCCGTTGACACATCCAGTGTAAACAGAATTATCACAGACTGATGGGAGGTCAACAGGTGTTATTGCTTGCACATCGAGGTATCGAGGGGCGGAGCTTCTGGGCTCACGACATATAAACCTCTCATTCAGACGTCAGCAGCAGAATCACACAGTAAGTTCACTCCTTCATCCTTCTCATACGATCTAAATGACTATGTACGATATCATTTGTTAGTGTTATCACTGTCGGCTGCATGATGACATCATCACTGTTCCTATTTGATATTTTGCAGAAAAGTGAATGTTTGATCAGACGCTAACGGAGGGCGACGTCATCGTGTCACAACATCAGATCAGCAGTCAGAAAAGCTGAACTTCCTCCTCAGGTATCACTCTTCATAAAACACATTAGCCACTTGGAAATTCAAGATGGCCGCCATCTCTGGTAAACAAATGCTATTTTCAGCTGCTTCCTTACATGAATGATCTTTGTGTCCAATCAAACGACCAGATGACGAATCTAGTTCAATAATATTAATTAAAATATGTTTCATATATATATTGCTCGCTTACTAGCATAACGCTAGTAAGTTAACCTAGCAAGCTAATGTTACGACAGGTAAACAACTGTTGACCCTCGCAGACCTTTTGGTTTATAGTAGTTTTATAGTACTTTGTGTTATATGCAGAATTTGTCTTCTAGTTTTACATATAGAAATTGTACAAGTATGGCGGCCATCTTGAAATTTGTGAATTTGAAGTTGTTAATATGTGAGTTGTTGTTAATATGTTCATAACAACATGAGAAACACCTGCAACAAGCTCATGAGTGAATTTTCTCTTTCTGCAGGTTTGGTTTTTAAAAGATGAGACTTTTGGTCCTTCTCCTCGTCGCTGTCTCCATGGTGATGGCTGGTAACTGTTCACCTTTCCTTTGGGTCCTTATTTGCTTTTCTGTCACTACAGATGCACGTTTTAGTTTACAGGTGAATGATGTTGAACTTGTGTCTGTGACTCCTGACAAACGTCTGGTCTTCAGGCAGCGTCACCATTAAGACTTTGGTGTTTCCTATGGCAACAAGCACCAGCCTTGTTGAGATGGTTCCTCTGAAGCCGTTGCAGCTGAAGGCCTTTACCCTGTGTATGAACGTGGCCCTGGAGAGCCAGACCCCTCCAGGGCGAGACGTCATCCTGTTTGCCTACAGGACTCCAGACAATGATGAGCTTAACGTATGGATGGAAAAAGATGGCAGGTAGACGTCCTCAATCCACGAGGCCAATGGTTATTAACACAAACGTGAACATGTCTTTGAGGTCAACACATGTCTGTGAGTTGAAGGTGAAAACAGATCTGTAACTGATGAAAACTGTTGAATCCTCTGACACTGCTTTCACATCCATGTGTCCAGGCTGTCCCTCTACCTGACTGGAGAGGGTGTCTTGTTTGCACTCCCTCAGCTCGGGGCCCTGGAGACTCACCTGTGCATCACCTGGGAGTCCGGATCAGGTGCAACTTCCTTCTTCCTGAACGGGAGGAAGAGCTTGGCCAAAATCTACAGGCAGGGTCACGTGGTCCAATCCGGAGGGAAGGTTATCCTCGGCCAGGACGCTGACAGCTACCTGGGGGGTTTTGACGCCAATCAGAGTTTCGTTGGGGAGATCTCAGAAATTAACATGTGGGACTTTGTCCTCGCAACCAGCTCCATCCAGGACCTGTACTCTGGGAAGAGAGTGCAGAGGGGAAATGTGTTCGACTGGGAAACGGCTGCCCTGAAGCTGTTCGGGCAGGTGGAGGTTGTTACTCGTGAGCTGTAGGTTTAAAACCTGAGGCCACAATAAACTGGAGTTTGTTGGTCAAACTGAAGTCAAAGCTGTTGATCTGATGAACCAATAAAAACTTGAATTGAAGACAATGTCTCCGGTGCAGAAATGCTTCACATGATTTAGCCGATTTTCAATGTGTCAACTACAGTTTGACTCTCAAGAGAAATTATTATTATTCCATACGGTATAAAGGTAGACGTGCGTCTTAAAGCTCCGTACGGTATAAAGGTAGACGTGCGTCTTAAAGCTCTGACTGTATCTTTACTCTTCACTCCCCAGATCTTTGGTTAAACAGATAAAGTCTGATCAGTTTCTCTTTGGAGGCTTCACTTGAAACCTGGTGACGTAGGTCCTCAGGACTCTGCGGTGGCTCCGTCCTCCACCCGAGCTGCTCGTTGCCCACACATTACAACAGCTGCTGGCCTTAATGGGTCTGTTAAATGAAGACCAGTCAGCTGGAACATGAACAGTGTTGGACACTGATATTAACAGGGTTTTAAACAGTGAAACACTGGTGACGGCTCAGACCTCACACCACGACTCAGCACAACAGCCTCTGACTTTAATCTGCCATCAGACAACAGAGGAGCTTCTTCTCTGCAACATCAACACAAACACACACAACAGTCACTCAGGTCCAGTCTCTTCACAGTGGGGGGGCAGGGGGGTACATTGGGGGGGGGGGGGGGGGGGGAGGTCAGGTTTCCTCTGCTGGCTCCTTGATCCACAGGTAGCCCACCTGGGTGCCAAAGCTGGGTCCATCTCTGACGTGGGAGAAGAACAGTTCAGGGTGACAGGAAGTGCAGAGCGTCACGGGAGGGCGGTCCTTCACTGTGTGGTCGTGGATGTTTTCAGGTAGGACCCCCCCTTTCTGTAGGAGGATCCTGTGGCAGGAAAACAGATGATTAACTTTAAACTGACTGAGCTGTAACACCCCCCCCCCCAAGGTTCTGCAGTCAGCTGACAGCGACCTGTTGGCAAGGCGGATGTCCAGGTGAGGTCTGGCTGACTCTGGATCAGGGACACAGTCTGGGTGGATGCTGATGAAGTCCAGTGTCTCTCGTCTGTCCCAGGTGAAGCAGCACGGCCCCACCGACGGCCCCACCGCCACCATGATGTTGCTCACCTGGCAACCGAACTCTGTTACCATGGCCTCCACCGTCGCCATGGCGACCCCCATCAGGGTCCCTTTCCAACCTGAGGATGAGCAGGAAATGATCAGGAGGAGGAGACGACGCCCACAGACAACACACAACACACACTGATCATTCACTGGAGCGTTCACCTGCATGAGCGGCTCCTATGACCTTTGACACCGGATCAGCAAACAGGAGGGGCATGCAGTCGGCCCCCGGAGCTGCTATAACGACCCCTGGCTGATTGGTCACAATCCCATCGTACCTGATGGGCTCAGCCTTCCCCATGACCCAAACGTCTGAGGCATGGTTCACCTGCAGGAGACAGGGACAGACGTCTGCAGCCTCAGGTGTGACCAGGACACAGGTGGACACAGGGGGAGACAGGGGGAACACAAGTGGACTCTACCTTGACCAGGTGTAACGGTTTAGGGTGGAAACCAGCGTGGAGGGCCAGTCGTCGTCTGTTCTCCATCACCACGGCCCTGGGGTCCCTCCGCCTGCTGCTGCTGAACAGGTTCATGGAGGACAGGGTGGAGATGTAGGACACGCCCCCCGGACGAGAACTGAAGCCGTGACCGAAACAGTCTGACAGGCAGAGAGGGAGGGGCGGGGCTTCTTACCTCATGATGACACAGCTCGATGATCATATCAATAGATCATCAATAGATCTATTGATATGATCATCAGTAGATCACACTGATTTATTTTCTTTTTCTTTATCCTCAAATAAGAGGAGTGTGTGTGCGTGTGTGTGTGTGTGTGCGTGTGTGTGTGTGTGTGTGTGTGTGTGTGTGTGTGCGTGTGTGTGTGTGTGTGTGTGTGCTGCTCCTCATCAACCACAGACTCACTGGTCAGATCTGATTGTTTTTAATGTTTACCTCATCTAGACTCACCTGGGATCATTGTTGACGTCAGCACGGTGACGTCCCCTCTCAGTGCAGGTAACTGCTGCAGAAACGCCGACACCTCCTCCTGGACTCCTTCGGCTGGTGAGTCCGTGTGGGCGGAGCCTGAGCAGCTCGGACAGGTGACGTCATCCACCGACCTCACTTGGTAGTCGAAGGTGTAACGGCGGTGAAAAGCAGCTGCTGGTACTGGAGCAGCGTGTCCCGGCCCTGCGGGGTGGTCAGGACCCGGACGGAGCTCAGCTCCAGCCGGTCCACGGTCTGCTTGAACCGGTACAGACTCTTCGCAGTGGAGCCGGAGTCCAGGACCTGGACGGCCCCGCACGAGCTCAGAAACGGATCCGAGGAGCCGCTGGTGTCCCGGGGGAGCAGCAGAGACACATGCGGGCTGAGGCAGACTCCTCCAGCAGAGCCGGGCCGGCGCAGGTCCGGCAGCAGCCGTGGAGCAGGTCCACCAGCACGGCCTGATGCATGTCACTCACACTCGGGTCAGGTGAAGACTGAGGCACTGAAGACCTGACACAGATCCGCGGTCTCTATAGACTCTCTGGGACTTCCTGCATTAGGCCTATATGTTACTGCACCGAGGCCCCGCCCACATGGGAAACTCCTTTCCCACTGAGGAAACTCTGAGCTTCCTCCTCTACTGCTGAGTGTGCACGAGCCTGTAGGTCACTGACGTCACTGACGTCAGAGTAGATCAGGAGAAAACATTTCTCCTGATCACACACCTGAACGTTTAGAGACTCACCTGACACCTGTAGAAAACACCACATCTGCCCGACAGATGTTCACCGTCACACCACACACCACGTGACATCACAGTGGATCATCACCCAGGCCACACACACACACCCACACACACACACACACACACACACACACTCTGTTATGTTTCTGACTGTGACATAACACACGACCGGTTCTCATCAATCAGCTGATCCACGTGAGAGAGAACTGTGGCTCCTCCACGAGCTCAACCGGAAGCTCGGAAAAGAACAAAGTTCCCTTCCCTGTGTGTGTGTGTGTGTGTGTGTGTGTGTGTGTGTGTGTACCTGGGCTGATCAATGTCAGAGTTTCCCAGGGTTCATTGTGTCTCTGTTGTACTTTCCTAATGAGAACAACAGTGTGTGTCATCAGCTGAAGATAGTGTGTGTGTGCTGCGGGAGGGGGCCAGAGGCCCGGGAATTGAACCCGGCAGTGTTGCCCACTGCGCCACCGTGCCGCTGGTGATCAGAGGAACGAGTGTGGCCGCTCCAGACCTGCATCATTTTGATCCAGATTAAATCCTGTACCCGAGTCAGAGAAGGCGCAGGTCGCACCTGTGGCCAGCAGAGGGAGCCACAGACCCGCAGCGGCTCCACAGGACACAGCAGGACGGTCCGCTGGTCCTGTCCCTCTGAGACACCGCTCACGGCTCCAGGTCGTGTGCGCGCAGCTGCTCCGAGGCCACAGTGAAGCTGCTGTTGTTCAGCTCCTCTCTATATTTACCTCGGTCCTCTGGGACTGAGCCTGAGCGCGGGAGGTTCAGCTGCACAGAGACGAAGCTACGAGCCTCGTAGACCAGCTCTGATGCCTGCTTACAGCCATCTTTGTGGGCGGGGCCTGTGTGACCCTGGATCTTTGATGATCAATGACCAGTCAGCCTGTCAAACTGACCTGGGAGCAGATCTGATGATCTTTCTTCCTGGTCGTTAGGAGGCAACGACGACACCACTACATGTGATGCGTTCACTGTCAGCTCAGAGGAGTCTGGAGCAGGATGGGCAGGATTTCACAGGTCTGACACCTTTATAGTCAGTCTAGGTTCTGGCTCCAACATGATGACACCAGGTCCATAGAACCCACGTGACAGTCCTGGGTCTGTACCAGGTTAAAACTGACTCTGGATCTGACAGTAACCATCCTGTTCACCAAGCTGTTTGTTTGTTTGTTTGTTGTAGGTCTGTTGTCTATTTTCATCTGTAGGTGAGAGGCTGCTGTTAGCCTGCTAGCTGTGCTAACCCCTGCAGCTTCTATTTACCCCCCCCCCCCCCCCCCCCCCCCACACACACACACACACCTACTACTATTGATCGTCTCGTTGTGAGTGTTGATGCCAAAAACAAACAGGCTCAAACACGTGTCCGCGGCCTGAGGAGTCTGGTCCATGTGATTCCAGCTGTGGTCCCGTGCTGCTGTCTCACAGCTGGGACACATGTCTCTGGTCCTGTGCTGCTGGACAAACATGGCGGCCGGCGGACTGTGCCGTTGGCGGCGTTGTCATGGTTACTGTAACAACAGTCACAGTAAGTTCATCCACCTCGGCCTCCTCCTCCTGACGCAGAGGCGTCACGTTTCCCTTAGGGACCACTAGGTGTCGCCTAGCAACAGAACGATCTGTGAATGTTACCGATTCCACTTCCGTGTTATTTACAATCGATTAATTGTTACTGTTAATACAGTGTCAGTCACTGTACAGGCTGTTTGTATTTTAGTATACGGCCAGCTGTGCCCCTCTGAGTTGCCGTAGCGCTGGTGGGCGTGTCTGACTCAGGTGGGTAAAGTGGAGGTGGCTGCAGCTGGACGTGTCATCCGTCTCCGTACAGGTGAACCGCGGCGCTCGTGCTTCTCCGTGGACCGCTGTTTGTCGTTAAAGCTACCAACCAGAGCTTTAGGTGTCCTGTGTTGTTATTAGCTTAGCTGCCCCAGTGTAGCTAGCTAACTAACCACTACCGTGCACAACTCCGTGGCCGGCAGGTGGTGTGGAGACGGAGCCCGACGGAGCCCGACGGAGCGGACCCAGGTGGGGCGCCATGACACACTGAAGCCGCCTCCTTTACGTCCCGTGCTGCTGCCGCGGAGGCCTCGCCGTTCCCCGGTTCCCGCAGAGCGGGCATCAGCCCCCGGCCGGTGAGTTGGACTGAGGAGGAACTCGTTGGGTCTCGGCTCCAGCACCGGTTACAACACGGAATCATTTCACAGTCACACATGAGTGTTTCGTCTCTTTTTACTGCTTCACCACGTTTTCTCCTTTACGGCCGCTAGATGTCGCCTAGCAACGAAACGTAACTGTTGGACGACCTGAGGGCTCGTGCTGTCATGTGATGACTCTAGGCCACGCCCACCTCCTCTGTCGGTGTCTGGTTTATTTTCTCTAGTTTTAGATCATGACCCGGTTTCCCGCCTCTCTCTCTCCCTCTCTCTCTCTCTCTCTCTCTCTCTCTCTCTCTCTCTCTCTCTCTCTCTCTCCCTCTCTCTCTCTCTCTGTCTCTCTCTCTCTCTTTCTCCCTCTCTCTCTCTCTCTCTGTCTCTCTCTCTCTCTCTCTCCTCCCTCTCTCCTCTCTCCCTCTCTCTCTCTCCCTCTCTCTCTCTCTCTCTCTCTCTCTCCCCTCTCTCTCTCTCTCTCTCCCTCTCTCTCTCCCCTCTCTCTCTCTCTGTCTCTCTCTCTCTCTCTCTCTTTCTCCCTTTCTCCCTCTCTCTCTCTCTCTCTCTCTCCCCTCTCTCTCTCTCTGTCTCTCTCTCTCTCTTTCTCTCTCTCTCCTCTCTCTCTCTCTCTCCTCTCTCTCTCTCTCTCTCTCCTCCCTCTCTCTCTCTCCCTCTCTCTCTCTCTCTCTCCTCTCTCTCTCTCCCAGACTCAGCCCTCGTGCACGGCGCTCTCTCCCCCTCTCTGTCTCGGTGACGCGCCCCGGGTTCCGTCCTACCGGAGGCAGCGGCAGCAGCGGCAGCAGCAGCTCGGTGTCTGCTCGGTGAGAAGCAGCGGCGCGGCTCGGAGGAGACACACGGAGGACTCGCTGACTGAGGCCCCGGAGCTCGGAGCCGCCGCCGGATCGTCGCCACGTCTGAACCGGTAAGAAGCTGCTGGTGAGACCGGGTTGTGTGAGCGCTGCTCTCGGTGATGACGCGCTCCTGTCAGCGCGAGCGGAGCGCGAGGCAGCGGCGCTTGGTCCATCACTAACACCCCCCCCCCCCCCTCCTCCTCCTCACCCCTGAGCTTAGAGCGGGAGCCAGGCTCCGCGGGGGGGTGGGGGATGAGTAACTGTTAGTGATGGAGGTGGCGGGAGAGTGTTTACGGTCAGGTGTGTTTATTGACGAGGCTCCGGAACAATGGCACGCGCGCTTTTGTTCAACAGTTTCCTGGGAAAAGTGTCAATCAGAAGCAGGTGGTGGTGTATGTGTGTGTGTGTGTGTGTGTGTGGGGGGGGGGGGGGGGGGCAGGAAGTGAGACATTGTTTTACCACATCTGTTCACAAGTGTCACCAGGTCTCAGTTCACCTCCACCTCTGCTCCACTCACTGATGCATCCTGGGAGTCAGGGTCTGTCTCAGGGGGGGGGGGTGGGGGGTGAGGAGGATGAGGAGGAGGAGAGGACGTCCTTGATATCCAGTCACCTTGACGACCCCTCAGCACCACACAGAGGAGTGTTTGTCAATGTCAGGCTCTCTGCATGCACCTGCCGCTAGAGTCACACACACACACTCACACACACACTCACAGCTGTGTTGCCGTGGTGAACGTGTTCCTATCAATAATCAGTGCTGGTGTTAACGATGTGTGATGATGTGGTGTTGGACACGTGAAGTGTGAGGCAGCTGCAGATGTTACAGATGTTGGAGTGTTTGATCCGGGGAGGGGCTGATGTGCTCTCACTCTGTTGGGACATCTCTGGTCCTGGACCTGGTCCTGGTCCTGGACCTGGACCTGGTCCTGAACCTGGTCCTGAACCTGGACCTGGTCCTGGTCCTGGTCCAGGTGATGGATTGTTTCTGTATTAAACCTGGACCAGGACCTGGACATGGACCCAGAGATGTGAGGGTCTGAACCGTCTGAATGCAGGCTATTGATCAGGTTATTGATCAGGTTATTGATCAGGCTGTTGTGTTGGTCCAGTGGTGAGGAGCTGATGGTGTAAACAAACACTGGACTCTGTTTCTTCTTCTACTCAGGAAAGAAAACAACAGCAGTGATCTGAGCAGCTGACTGATCGATTGTCTGATTGATTCTAATAGTTGATCAAGGGGCGGAGTTTCACTGTTCACTGATGATGAAGATGATGTGTGACAGTAAATAAACAGACACCATCATCATCATCATCCTCTGTCTGCAGGAGTGAAGCGTCAGAGTCACTGCAGCAGAAAGTGACACCGGGGGTGGGTGATGTGTGTGTGTGTGTGTGTGTGGGTTGGTGTGTGTGTGAGGGGGGGGGGGTCAGAGTGGCTGCAGCCTCCTCCAGGCCATGTGGTCGTCGAGGAGACGAGACCTGCTGCTGCTGCTGTTTCCTGCAGCTCATTAGAGAGAGAGACTAACGAGATTATCATCCTCCATGGGGCCTGTGTGTGTGTGTGAGTGTGAGTGTGAGACAGTGATGCTGTCTCTTCTCCTGTGTCTCAGTCACTTCCTGTTTGTCCTTAGTCAGAAAATATCAAACATCTGTGTGAAGCCTTTTCTGAGGTGATGTCGACCTCATTGACCTTTGACCTTTGACCACAACATTGACCATTTCATCTCTGAGTCTGAATGAACATCTGAAGACAAGATGGCCGCCGGCCTCACTGAGGAATAGACACGTCGTCGTCTTCAGGCTGCATCAGTGTCAACATCCCACCTGTCAGGTGTGTTAGACTCAGCTGTGGCTCAGTGTGTGGAGCAGGCCAGGTCACACAGATGTTCACACAGATGTTCATGATGTGACCTTAAATCACTATAGTTTCCTCAGCTTTAAAGCTGAAGTCAGTTGGTGTGTTTTCTTTTGAGGCTGATCTAGAGTCAGACATGGAGAGGAAGGCTTCTCTCTGTGGCCCTGGACCAGGACCTGGCTCTGGACCAGGTCCTGGTCCAGGGCCAGGTCCTGGTCCACAGCTGGCTCTGGTTCCTGTGGTGTGAACGTGGCGATCAGTTGGACGAGTGTCTGGGCTCAGAACAGCTTCTTCTGTTTTCAGTCTGAACTCAGGATTCATTTGAATGGTGTCAAAGGTCGTCTGTAACGTTGTGATGTCACAGCCTCTGGCCCCGCCTACCTGCAGCCACATGATTTAGTTTCCTTGAAATGAATATTTTTATCGGATCAGACAGAAAAGATGTAAATAAACATTTATTTCACTGGATGAATGGACTGTTGATTGTTTAGAAACAATTGATCATCAAACAGCTGCTGATCAGTTTCCTCTGAACTGATTGATCCACACATTATAATTTGTGCTATTGATTTATTTCAATCAATCAAACGACTGGTTCATTTATAAAATGTCACAAATCCAAAGATCCAGTTTGTTTTCAAATTAAAACAACAAATCTCACGTCTGAGAAACATTAAATGATTATTGATTGATTTTCTGTCGACTAATTGATCAGAGTAGAACTGAAATCATTGAGTTAATTGATCTGATTCTTTGATATTAAATCAAATAAGACACATTTTCCAACTGGTTTCAATTTCTGTATATGGATGTGTTCAGCTCTGTGAAGGACACACACACACACACACACACACACAACACACACACACACACAGTGGCTGCACATCAAAGACGAGCCATCAGTGTGATGGAGGAAGCAGCCGGAGGGAAGAGCTGCTGTGACTGAAGTGCTTTCTAATTCACACAATGGCCTGTGTGTGTGTGTGTGTGTGTGTGTGTGTGTGTGTGTGTGCGCAGTGATGTGGGGTGTCTCTCTGCAGAGGATCAGGATTTACTTCCCGTCTCTGCAGCAACATGAGAATCAACTATTGATCTAAAACTGAACGGACCAGTGACATCAGTGTGAAATGATCTGATGTCGTCTGTAAACATCTGAGATTATTTGTTTATATATTAAAATGTCTTTATTTTTCTACGTCATGTTTCAGACAGAAACACTGATGTTGTCTCAGTGTGTGTGTGTGTGTGTGTGTGTGTGTGGCCTAATGGAAGGAGCAAAAGCTGCTGCTTATCTACATCAACCCTGCTAAACACACACACTCAGACACACACAGGGTTAACTGCAGGTTAAACATGAAGCGTCTGACATGATGTGTATCAGCGTAAGATTCATTATATCAGACTGACGTGTGTCTGTGTGTGTGTGTGTGTGTGTGTGTGTGGATGTGGACAGTGAGGGATGAGCTGTATTGAGCAGCTCTGGACAAAGAGGACGAGTCATTACAGTGTCCAGCAGAGGGAACAAAGGACGAACAAGCTGCACACACACACACACAGTCTCTGTCCTGATGGACACACGCTGCCAGAGACATCTGAGCCTCTCTTCTGATTGGCTGACAGTTTTCTGTGTGATCCAATAAAAACAGAGCAGATTTCAGAATAAAACAGGTCGAGGTGGGCGGAGCTTGGTGACTGCTCTGTTGTGAGGTAATCACTCTGGACCTGGACTGTGGCCCCTGCCTCTTTGGAGGAGACTGCCCCCCCACCCCCCACCACCACACATAGCGCTAATGGAGCCACACTTCACTGCAGCAACAGACCAGTGTCTGACTTCCTGTTCACAGTGCCCATCTGACCTCGAGCTGAGTGCATTAAACATTTATGTGTGTGTGTGTGTGTGTGAGAGAGAGAGAGATGTCGGAGCTCATCCCTCAGACTTTAGAGTTGAGGAGGAAACAGCTTCAGGGGATGGAGGAAGAACACAAAGGTTAAATAGGCCACATCTTCATCCTCCTCCTCCACCAGTGTGTGTGTGTGTGTGTGTGTGTGTGTGTGTCAGTGTCAGTGTCAGTCACTCAGCTTCATCCTTCACTTCACCGTCCCCTCTTTGAATTTCCTGATCTTTATTTGTTGGCCTGGTGACAGTCGGGGTGGCAGCCATCTTGTTTTGCCCCCCTGCTGGACCCACCATCCAACACTTTGCAGGATTTGGTTTCTCTGAGTGTTTTATTCTGAAATTTGCTCTGTTTCTATTGGATCAGTCAGAAAACAGTCAGCCAATCAGAAGAGAGGCTCAGAGCCTCCTCTCTTCTGATTGGCTGACACCGACCTGTTGTCACTGGATTCAGTGCCTCTTTGTATTTGTTGTTTTATTTTTTAATGGTTTAGTTTGTGACCTTTGACCTTTTCTATAAAGCTGACGTGGGGACGTTGGAGCTTGAACTACAAAAACAAATGTCAGTGAGGTGTTTGTGCTGAGCTGTTTCTGGCTGTTGGACCTGACTCTGACTCAGAGCTGAGACCTGTTAGACTCATTTCTACACTCACATGTGGATCAGGGTTTCCTCAGGATGTCAGGACCTGGTCCAACAGAACCAGAACCGGAGCCAGAGACCAGGAGGCCGCTCAGT